>JAVJIF010018255.1:0-105287 GCA_038442645.1 Agave tequilana
CAACTCTTGTGTATTTGGTATGTTTCATGAGATACATATGATTTGGTTTCATGTTTGAAGGATCCTTAACTAGTTTTTTAAAAATTATTTTAAAATAGTTATTTATTCTTCATTTGGTAGTGTTTCAATCTACAAATATTTTCAAATTTATTTTGAAAACTTCTACCCTTAAGGGCGGTTGGATGGGCGACATACCTTGTATGCTCAAAATTAAAAATCTTTTTATCATGTGAATGAATAGGGTGGATAGGTATGAGTTATACACATGTTCTTCATGGAATTCTATTTTTGTATACTCATATTTGTTTTCTATATATGTATGTTTCAAAATCTCAAATAATATCGATTTCAATTGGTATTTTCTTTTTCATACACACACACACATACACACACATGCTTTGATTGTGCTTGATTTACAATATTCATTACATGTTTAAATCACAAATTATGTTTATGTTAAGTTTGACTTTAAGTTAAAAATAAATTGGTATCTTTATAAGCTTATAATTGTTTTCAATTGGTATTTCAATTGACATTTTATCTGGTATCAAATTTACAATATATTTCAATTGGTATTAAAATGCAAAATGTTTTACTTTTATTGGTATCTTAAAATTTGTTTATTTACAAGTGGTATCTCACATTTATTTTGTGACTTAAGAAAATTCAACAATTTGTTTTAAAGTGATTTCAAATTTTTTTTTGATATGAATTGCCTATATGCAAGGGGAGCTTAACATCTCTTCTATATATAGATTCATGTTGAGTGTATCTTATATTGAGGAGCTTGACATCTCTTCTTTTTGTGGTACGCGTGTGTAGGGGGAACTTAACATCTCCGCTTATACATTGTATATTATGCTTTATGTGAGTTAGGCTTTTGTCATCCCTTCTTCATGTAATGCATGTATGCAGGGAGAGCTAACTTCACGTCTCTCTCTTCATGAATGTATATCGCATATTTATCTTTATTGTTTGATTTGATTTCACCCCTTTGTTGATGAATTGACAAAAAGGGGAAGAAATATTTGATGATTTAATATGCATGTTTTATAAAAAAAGGTGGGAGAAGGATTTTCTTGTTTTATACAAAAAGGGGGAGAAGGATTTTGGGGAGAAGGATTTTTGATTTGTACATGTTTATCTCCTTATTTATGCATATATATTTGTTTAGTTTTATGCACTTCATTGAATATCTATTTGTTTATTGTTATGCATGAGTTAAGGGGGAGCTTCTATGAAGTTTATCTTTAATCCATGCGTATATAACTCCATGAGTTTTGTCATCATCAAAAAGGGGGATATTGTTGGCCCAAAGGCCCATCACTCTAGTTTTGATTATGATTAACTCATGTAGTTATAGTACTAATGATCTTGTGTTTATTTAGTCTCAGATATTTGATCAAGATGTTATTAGGTGTTTAGCTTCAACAAAGGATTCAAAGTCAAGTTTTGGAGTTAGAACGTGTTGATTCAAGAGCTTGCGCGTAAAGATTGCATTTAGTACTCAAGAGGAGTCTAATTCATTAGATCAAGGTTTGGACCAAGTCAAGAAGGAGAAGAAGATTTTCGAGAAGACTTGTGTCAGGTTTTATAAGTGTTAAGATATTGTTTTTAGATAAAATGTAAATGATAGATTAGTTGGTGGATTGCTCAAGCACTCATATACACTCACACACAAGAATTATATGTGTTTTCATAAAAGAGTTTTTGTTATAGAAAATACCGATTTAGTTTTTTAAGCTTCAAAATATACATGTGTTTTATTAAAACTTATTTTAGAGCTTATTGTCAAAAACAAAGATATTTCATCATATATGTACAGTGGATCATATCCATACACACTAAGTTTCAAAAGTGTTTAAATTATCTTGTTTTTTTATTTGGAGAAGATTTGGAAAATCGTTTTTCAATTTGGAGATTGTTTTTGAAAAATACAGATTTTTGTTTAAGCCAAATTTTTATATTACAAAAATAGTTCAAAATGTTTGTAATGTGTTTTGATTTTTAATCAAACATGTTTGTATATCAAAGTATATTAATAAACTTATTTTTGTAGAATTTATGAGAATTTATGAGATTTTATTGAACGTAAAAAGATCAAGTTTTAATCCCTTTACATTTGCTGACCAGGCTGCCTGGCGGTTGACCGGTCGGTCGACCGAGTCGACCGAGCCAGAAGTCGGTCGACCGGGCGGTCGACCAATGTGCACAAACGTGCACAGCCAAGGGCCGGTCGACTGCACAGTCGACCGCTAGAGAGCTTCTGCTCTCTGTAAATGGCTCCGGTTGACCGGGCGGTCGACCGCTAGGTCATAGCTCAGCTTTCAATCCGGTCGATCGCTTTTCCCAAAGGACGAAAATTTGACCATTGGCGGTCGACCGGCGATCGGCCGACAGCAGAGTTTTCTGCTGAGTTGGACCCCAACGACTATATTTTTTAGGCCTATAAATTGGGGCTGTTTTGGGCTATTTTCGATAAGATTGTAAGTGAATTTTCAAGCTAGTTTTTCCTATCTTTCTAAGTGTTTATCTCCACTTATTTTTGAGCCAAATACTTCCATATCAAAAGGAGAGTTTTTCAAGAGTATTTTGTAAAAGAGATTTCTTGAGTTTTTCACCACAATTCTATCTAGTATTTCTCACACATACTTGAGCTTTCAATTACTATATCAATCCTATAGGAGAGCTGTTGTGAGAGTATTTTTAGGTGATCAAAGTGTTTAGATCACCAAGTGTTCTACTTTGTATTTGAGGAGGCGAACTTTCAGGTTCATGTTATTTCGAGTTCTTGTGGGAGCTCAATGTAGAGGTGCAGCCTCGGCAAGCTAGTGTGCTTGCGTGTGTTTGTTCTTGCGGGAACAAGTGAGGGGACTAGTGAGTCCAAGAGTTCTAGTATGAACTCCTTATAGGTGTTGCGGCATCGAGTGATCCGGTGGGATCGATTCTAGTGGAAATCCTTCATAGTGTCGAAGGCGAGGGACGTAGAGAAAGGGTGCTCGAACCTCGAAACAAATCTCCCATGTTTGCGATTGCTCTCTTTATCTCTCACTTGTGCTTATATCTTGCATGCTCATATTGTTTATCTCTTTTATATGCTTGATATATTTGTGCTCTATTGATACATGCTTGAGATTGTTTGCTCACACTTGTATTCAACCAAGAGAGCTATAGCGGCACCTCAACTCTTATCTAGAAGAATCTTGAGGAGATAGTCCAGAGCCCTTCACCGAGAATTCGGCTACACTCTTATGTTATACCTTGTGTGTTTAGTTTAATAGTTTTTAGTTTGCATAAATAGTTTTAATTCCGCATTAATTCATCATTAGATTAGCTAGTCACCTATTCACCCCCCTCTAGGTGATTTCAGGAGCTTTTATGAAGCTTATCTTTAATCCATGCATATATAACTCCGTGAGTTTTGTCATCATCAAAAAGGGGGAGATTGTTGGCCCAAAGGCCCATTACTCTAGTTTTGATGATGATTAACTCATATAGTTATAGTACTAATGATCTTGTGTTTATATAGTTTCAGATTATCGATCAAGATCTTAGTAGGTACTTAGCTTCAACAAAGGACTTTCGGGAGATAACACATATAAATTCAAGAGCTCCGCGTCAAGATCACATCTAGCACTCGAATGGAATCAAGCTCGTTGGATCATGTTTGGATCGAGTCGGCTTAGAGAAGGAGTTCTACAAGAAGACTTTGGTTTGTTTAGATTAAGTTTGCGTTTAGATCTTGTATAAGATAGATTAGTATTGACATGATCAAGTTTACACACACACACATACAAGTTTAATATGTTTGATTTTCAATTTAACCGGTTTTGGATTTCAAGTACACATATATCGGGTTTTGGATTTTAATCAGTTTTAATTCTGCTGATCTGCTCGACACCCTTTTGGATTTCTTTTCATAACTTTTTATTCTTATATTCAATTAACATGATTTAAATTGCATTTCAAATATAACGTTTAGGGTTACAATTCTTATTCAATAATAAATTTTTGATTCAAATGTTAAAGATGTCAAATATTTGGTTGAAGTCTGTTATTGTTCTAAAAACAGTTTACAGTTTTTGATTTGACACCTTTCTGTATTTTACTGATAACATTTTACTCTGAAATGATGTTAAGTTGATTCAAATTGCAGTAGAATATAGACTTAAAGATTGATAAATTATTCTTAATACTTATTTCTAAATTCTGAATATTTAGGCTTGAAAATTATGCTAAAAATTGACCAACGGTCTGCCAGATTTGCAGTAATGGCTGATTTTCTAGAGGCTGATTTTTCACATGTTTTGAAAACGTGTTTTGTTAAATTTTAAGAGTCAATTTATTCCTTTTAAACCTGGTAAAACTATTCTAAATTTATTTTTCTAAAACCTATATAAAGGGTCATTAGGATGGATTAAAATCACAACAACAATTCCATTGAAAATCAAAGTTTTGGGTTTCAAGAGAAAAAAAGTTTTTCTAGTGCCATCTTGCCCATTTTCTAAAGAGTTTCAAAAGTGTTTTTTTATGCTTCAAATATCTATCTTTTATTTTGTTTTCAAGGGTTAGAAAAATCAAAGAAATAGAGTCTTTAGGAAATTATTTTTGATCTTTATTTCTATTTCTATCTAGTATTTTTCCAAGTATTTTTCTTTGTGATTTTGATTTGCAAAAACCTTATTATCTCACACTTGAGCTATCATATCTATCCTATCTATTGGATCTTATTTTGTGAGGAATATTGTTTGTGGTCTATTGTGATCACCAAGTATTGTAATCTCTTCTTTGCTTTGGCTTTCCGCCCGTCCCACTTGTGTAGAGGTGATTGTGTTGAGTTTTAGCTTTGTGCCTTGTCCTTCTTGTGTAGAGGTGATCGAGTTTTGACTTTATGCCTTGTCTCTCATGTGTAGAGGTGATTGTGATTGTGGTTTGGATTTGTGCCTTGTCCCTCTTGTGTAGAGGTAATTGTATTTAAGAGAGGAGTTGTGTACTTCAAGTGTAGAGTTGTAATTCCTCGGTAGAGGTTCCCTTTGTGGGAGGTCCTGTGCGGACATATAGTGAAAATCTTTCTGCGTGAAGGCGGGGACGTAGAGCAGTGGCGCGATCCTCGAAACATATCTTGGTGCTTGTGTTTGATCCACTATCTCTAAACTCTCTCTCTTATATCTTACATTGCTTTATATTGCACATATTCATTTGCCAGATATACTTTGTATATTTATGTTGAACCAAGAGAGCTTCATATAGCGCCTCAACTCTTAATCTAGAGGAATCTAGAGAAGATAGTCCAGAGCCCTTCACGGGAATTCAGATACACTCTTTGGTTACACATAGTGTGTTGAATTGAGTTTTAATTCCGCATCATTTGTCGTTAGATTAGCTAGTACACCTATTCACTCCCCTCTAGGTATATTTTCATATTTGATATCTTGCATGCTTGTATTCCTTGGCTTTTTCTTACATGTTTGATATTGTGTTTGTGCTCACACAAGTATTGAATCAAGAGAGCTATAGTAGCATCTCAACTCTTAATCTAGGGGAATCTTTAGAAGATAGTCAGAGCCATTCACCGAAAATTTGGCTTTACTCTTTTGTTATACTTTGTGTGTTAGCAAAATAGTTTAGTTAGCATAATTAGTTTTAATTCCGTATTTGTTTGTATTTTGATTAGCACGTCACCTATTCCACCCCCTCTAGGTGACCTACAAATGGTATCAGAGCTTGATGTTCTTGACTGGGGCCTAACAATCTAGAGTTAAAATTTTTTATTTTTGCTAATCACAATATTTGCATGCACACACACATGAATTTCATTGCACCTCCTATATTTGATATTCTTAACTTTCAAACTTCAAAATTAAGATGTCTATGTATCTCAAGGCCCTAGGTATTCATATCTATCTTACCACTATTAAAGATTCTTACTTTGTAAATGGCAAGTATCTTGAGGCTAATGCAAAGCCATCCATGCTTTAAAGCCTACCCTAAATAATGATCATTTATCTAGGGTTGCTAACATTGATTCGACTTTTATAGTTTGGAACACTCTCATCGATCTGGTGAACAAACACAATATTATAAGGAGAGTGACTCAGATGATGGAAGTACTACTTCCACCATGTACTATATTGTTCAAGAGGATGACCCCCTTGAGATAAATTCTGATTCTGAGCTTGAAAAGAGATGCCTTATGATTAGCTTGCATTATTTTGCTAAAAACTTCTTGAAAAATACGATTTGTTAAAAATTAAAAATAAAAATTGAAGAAAAAAATAATTCTTTGTTGAAAGAAAAAGATTCCTTTCAAATTGATTTTGAAATTTTTTCAAAAGAAAATGAATCTTTGAAAAATCAAGTTATTTTGATTTCTAAAGAAAAGCATATTGCTTTAAATAAAAACAACTTGTGAAAAAGAAATTGTTTTGAAAGAAAAAGGAAAAATTTCTAAAGTGAAAAAGGATGTAGTTTCTCATGTTGCTCATGTTTCTTCTTCTAAAATTGAAAATGATATATGTATTTTGAAGAAAAATATTAATTGTTTGGTCTTCACTTTGAGCCAATGTGCATTTAATCACAATAAACTGGAATCTTTATTTCGCAAGAAACATATTCCACATGTTCATGCACATACCCCACGACATATATCTCATGCACACCATGCTCATGCATATACCACTCACATATATGTTAGAGTGTACACATATACACATTGTGCCCGCAAAGGTCATCTTGCAAAATTTTATTTTGATAGATTAAACTCTTTAAATTTTGCAAATAAGAATGTGGGCTCCCTATGCCACTAACTCCCATGGACCCAAAAAGAAAATATGGGTACCAAAATCTCCACCTCTTATTTTTGATGTAGGTGTGGGCTCTCACAAAACATGAGAGGATTGGTGCCTTGGTGGTGGATGTATTTGGAGCTTGAATGACAAACCCGTTTGATGCATCTCTATCAAAGAAGCGTGATGAGATGACCTCCTTGTTTTTGGAGAAATAGATAGGCTGCATCTGTATTAGTAACCATTTCATCTTCCACTTTTAAAAATTTTTAAATGTTTATATGCTAATATAAGTAACCTAGACTCTATCATATGTTTTTTGTGCTTATAGTTGAGTAGATTAGTTGCCTTACTATGCATGTATTTTTGAAAATAATGTTTAAGTTTTCAAATGGGTTTACATGCCTATCTTTTTGATTCATGCTTTTATATGCTTTAGTTAAAGCATATTTTGCTTTATATGTTTATATCATATATTCACATGCTTGTTAAAACATGTGTTATACATATACAATTTTTGAGTTACATGCTATATATACTTTATTTCTTTTGTGTACTCATTTTATATTTGATTGCACATTGTATGTCCTACTTTTGATGATTCTTGCACTTTTACATAATATATATATCATGTTTTTGAAAAAAATTTCATATGAGTTTTGTTTTTTAGCTTTATTGTTTTATCTTCATGAATATTTTATTCACATGATTATTGTGCACTCATTTTTTTTATTGTTTACACACGATTTTGTTTTCATGAGCCCATATATATGTTTTATAGATTGTGAGTGTCAATTTTTGTGTAATTAGCATGTTTTCATGAGATAAATATTAGTTTTATTCCTTACTTGAAGAATTTTGTACTAGTTTTTCAAAACTATCTTAAAACTAATTTCGTATTCTTCAATTGGTAGAGTTTTCAAATAATGCTAAAATTATTTTCAAATCTTACTTTTGAAACCCCTACCTTTCAAGGGCGGTTAGATTGGTGACCATGCGTTGTGTGCCTTCATGAGAATATCTTTTTAAATATGTGCATGATAGGGTGGTTGATAGGGCGGTAGTTATGAGTTATACACATATATATCATGAAAATTGATTTTTATATACTCATATTTCTTTTCTATATATGTATGCATCATATTTCAATTGGTATTTAAATTGATCATACATACATATATATAATTTCTTGTGCTAGATTAAAATGTTCATACATATTCTTTATGGCACAAATTGCTTTATGCTAAGCTTGATTTAGTTCTAATTGTTAATTGATATCTTTTACAAGCTTATGCATCATTTGAGAAAAGGATAAAAATTCTTTGACTTCAAATAATTTCATTGATTTATCAAAATTTGTTTGTTGATTTCATATCAAAATCTTCAATTAGTATCAGCTATAATCTTAATATTTATGTTTATTGGTTTAACATAATTTGTTTTTATTGATTACAAGTGGTATCAAAATTTTTGTTTTATTTTAATTGTTTTAATTAGTATAAAAATTTATTTTAATCGATTTTTAAAATTTATTTTGATATGTATTTCTTATATGCAAGGAAAACTAAACATTTTCTCTATATATAAATTCACGATGAGTGTAGTATATAAAGAGAGCTTGCCATCTTTTCTTTATATGGTACACGTGTGTAGGAGGAGCTTAACATCTCCATCTATATATTATATATTATGCTTAAATTGGTTAGGGTTTAGTCATCCCTTCTCCATGTAATACATGTATACAGGGGATTTAACTTAACGTCTCTTCTTTTCATGAATTTATATCACATATACATTTATCTTGTTTATTTTTCTTTACCCTTTTGTTGATGAATTGACAAAAAGGGGGAGAAGAATTGAGAAAGTTTATATATATATGTTTTATTTTTGTTTATGCATATATGTTTATCTTTGTTTAATATTTTGTTTATGAGCTTTCATTGAATATCTTTATGCTTTTGCTATGCATGAGTTAAGGGGGCTCCTATGAAGCTTATCTTTAATCCATACTTACATAACTCCATGAGTTTTGTCATCATAAAAAAAGAGGAGATTGTTGGCCCATAGGCCCAACACTCTAGTTTTGATGATGATTAACTCATGTAGTTATAGTACTAATGATCTTGTGTTTATTAAGTTTCAGATATTCAATCAAGATGTTAGTCGGTATTTAGCTTCAACAAAAGATTTAAAGTCAAGTTTTGAAGCTAACACATGTTGATTCATGAGCTCGCGCTTTAAGATTGCATCAAGTACTCAAAGAGGAGTTTAACTCATGGATCAAGTTTAAATCAAGTCAAGATAGAGAAAAAGATTTTCAAGAGAAGATTTTCAAGAAGAATTGAGTCCATTTTTGTAAGTTTTAAGATTTTTGTTTTAGATAAAATATAAATGATAGATTAGTTGTGGATTGCTCAAGCTCATATACACATACACACACACAAAATATTTCATAACTTTCATGTTAAAATTTTTTTATTGCTTTCATGAAACCGATAGATGTTTTGGTTTAGTTTTGGTTTTGGTTTTGAGCTTTAAAGAATACATTTTTTGTTTTCATGAATAGATTTCATCAAAACAAATTTACATAGTTATATGTGTATTGGATTTCATCTTTATACATAGTTGCTTTATATAGTCTAGAAACTTATTTTGATGAGTTTAATTCATGTATTTTAAAGTTTTGTATTTATCAAAACTTATTTTGAGCTTATTGTCAAAAAGCAAGAATATTTCATCTACTATGTGTATTGGATCATTTTCATACACAATATGCTTCAAATGTGTTTAAATATCTTATTTTTGTATTTGTGCAAGTTTTGAAAAAATCGATTTCTCATTTCAAAATGTAAGTTTTGAAAAATACCGTTTTTGTTTAAAGCCTTAATTTCTATGCCTAAAAAATAGCTCAAATTATTTGTAATATGTGTTGATTTTTTATCACACATATTTTCCCTTCATATTGTTTCAATGAACTTATTTTTGTGAAATTTATAAGAATTTATTGGAAAATTTATGGTATTTAAAATGGATTTAAAAAGATTTTTAAAACCCTGAAAATTTGGTTTTTTGATGGCTATCGGCCTACCGACCGGTCGACCGAAGCAGGGCTCGGTCAATCGAGCGATCGACCGACGCGCACAAAAACGTACACGAGCCCATACCCTTTGGCTTGGTCGACCGATTGGTCGACCATATCAAAAAGCGGTCGACAGATCGGTCAACCGATTTGCACAACCCAAGTCTTGGGTAGTGGCGGTCGATCGAACGGTCGACCGACAGAGAGAATATTTCCCTGTGGCCTGGGGACTGTCGACTAGATGGTCGACCGAATGGTCGATGGTCAGATTTTTGACCATCAGCCGGTCGACCAGTCGACCGGCAGGTCATTTGGCCCCCTAATGGCTAGTTTTCTAATGGCTATAAATTGGGGACTTTTGGGCCAGTTTTCACAGGATTTTGAAGAAGTTTTTGAGAGCCAATTTTCTTATTTCCACAAAAGTTTTTCAACAAGTTTTACTTCATTTCCATATCAAAAAGGAGTTTATCAAGAGTGATTCTCTTAGGTTTTCAAAAGCATTTTCTTGAGTTTTCCACGACAAAATCTATTTAGTTTTTCTCACACAAGCTTGAGTTTTTCATATCCATATCTATCCTATAGGATCCTTATTATGAGAGTGTTTGTTGGTGATCAAGAGAAGAGATCACCAAATGTTCCATTTTGTAATTGGAAGAGTTAAGGTTGCAGCCTTGGCGAGCTTACGGGTTCGCTTGTGTTGTTCTTGTGGGAACGAGTGAGGGACTTACGGATCCAAGAGTCCTTGAGGGAGCTCGTTGTAGGTGTTGCGATACCGAGTGATCCTGCATGACCATTTATAGTGGAAATTCTTCATTACAGTGAAGGCAAAACATAGAGCAAGTGGCTCGAACCTCGAAACAAATCTTCCGTATTTGCGATTGCTTATCTCTCTCTCTCACACACACTTGTGTTTATATCTTGCTTGCTTTTATTTCTTACATCTTTATATACTTGATATTTACTTGTGCTCAATTGATATATATATGCTTGGGATTATTTGATATCTTGCATGCTTGTATTTCTTACCTATTTCTTACATGTTTGATACTGTGTTTGTGCTCACAGAAGTATTGAACCAAGCGAGTTATAATAGCGTCTCAACTCTTACTCTAGAGGAATCTTGAGGAAATAATCCAGAGTCCTTCCTCAGAAATTTGGCTTCATTCTTTGGTTTTACTTTGTGTTAACAAAATAGTATAGTTTGCATAATTAGTTTTAATTCTATATTTGTTTGTATTTTAATTAGTACGTCCATATTCACCCCCCTTCTAGGTGACCTACAGATGAAGGCTAGGTTTTTACTCTAGTTTAGTTTAGGATTTTATTTTTCTTTTAATGTAATTTTCAGATTTATGTATGTAACTTAGAGGAGAGAAGAGTTTCACGAGAAAATGAGAGTGAGATTGTACTGAGAGTGACATTGGTGTAAGTATTCTTCTTTTCTTTCCTTGTTACTCTATTGAATCAAAACTTATATTTTTGTTCTCTTTGTTTTTCTCTTCTACTTTTTTCTTTTTAGTTTTGATGATAATCCAAGTGAGTCGTATAGCATCGGTATTACCTTGCCTTAGCGAGTTTCACTGATAGCCCATGACGATGGATTTCTCGCTATGTTTGTATCATTTCATGCTTGCTCAATGAAGCCTTGATGATGTAATGTGGACGGGAACATAATTAAATCTTATGGGTTATGCGCTGATCGCCTCCGAATCAAGGTAAACGTGCCAACGATCCAAGGTAAGTTATCAACTAAAAAATAAGTATTTTAGGTTTCTTTCTTTCAATCATTAGTTTAACAGTTTCTCCAACTTATCATAGATTTAATTTTCCCTTTTTCTTGTAAAAACAAAGAAGAATTTTTAACAGTTTTAGTAACTTGAAAAGAAACTTACTAAAAGCTTTCAACGCAGTCCCGCCTTGTGGATCACGACCCGCATCGCCACTTGCTATAGCAGTGGCATTGAGAACCTTGCACACTTTTATTCTTCATTTCTAAACTTTATATTTTTTTGTGTGCAGGTTAATCTCAATTAAATTTTGGCGCTGCTGCCGGGGAGGGATGTTAAGTATTTCTTTTTAAGTTTTTAAAGGTTATATATTCTTTCTGTTTTTATGTATAGAGGCTGATTTAAAGAAAAAGAGTGTTACATAAACATATAAGTGACTCTGGGACTCTGCTCTAGAAAGCAAATCTCAGAAGCCCTCAACCTTGCCGCGCCAACACGGCAAAAGCCACGTTTTCGCGGCAAGTTGACTGGACTACTTACCCTTCTTTTTTGCAGGGTGGTTGCATTGCAAAGTTAAGATTTATGCTACTGTTAGTTTTCTTATTTAGCTTACTGTATACACCTTTTTAACCTCAACAGTAAACCATATCTGTTAAATGCTAGAAAAGATTTAGACTTTGCATTTTAGGGTATTTGTCTAATTACGATTACATTTACATTACTATTGAAGAGTGTTAGAGAAAAGGTATGCGTGCATAGCATGTAGTATAAGAACACTTTTGAATTGTTTATATTGCTTAAGTGTTGCTTTTCATATACATGTACACCTTGCACTAAAACGATTAAGGACTTGTTTTATAAACAAGATAAGGTAGAAAGTCATTACACTCCCTTGGCCCACAAATCATCTCTTCACTCACTAACCAAGCCTAACTAAAATTGAGTAGATGTTAGCCCTAGGGACATTTCGGATCATTTAGGAGATTGGCTTAAGGAGAAAGTTGTTAGAGCTTGACTCTTGTCAAATCGATGTCAAAGGTTGGGGATTGAGAGGCAAAATCTCGAAGAACAGTGATTTGACATAATTAGGCCCGTTTCTTAGGCATGAATACCTCTCACTGGTCTTGATCCTACTTGGCCGATTAATTTGTGGCCAGATTGCTATAATATGCCCCCCGTGGACAGTCTAACCAGTTAGGAGTCGTTTAGGTCTAAGGTCTACCCTAACTTTAGCTGGATTTTTCTCTCTTTTTATTTGTTTATTTGTTTGTTTGTTTTTGTTTGACATCTTTGTGATATGGATTACAATTACAATTGTTCCAATGCATACAGTGATCCATATTTGACCCCGACCTCTTTTGACTCGAATATTACCAACCCGGCATTTCATAACTCTAACCAACCAAGTATACAAGATTAGTCTTATCCGAATTAACATATGCTTCAGTCCTAATATTACGGACAAGACTGGAATCATCATCTCTAATCTTCACCGAGTCAGTGGGGATACAGCTCCCCCGAGTTATTTTGTCAACCACCTTACCAACATACTTCTTTTCTAGAACAACCAATAGAGAAAAAATTGGATTTTGAAAAGAGGATGGAAGCCTTGATAAGATTCTAGAACTCTTGCATGAGTCCGAGCGACAAGTTCAATACTTAATGGACTCACAATCCCATCAAAATTTCTAAATCCAAGATCCTTACTCCATCTTTCAAGTCCCAACATAACAAGAAGAACCTATTGACTCGGAAAAGAGAATAGAAAACATGATTCAATACCAAAATGATTTCATCCAATCAAATCTTGATTGTATCCAGTCTATCAACAGGGTAGAAGCACAAATGGGTCATTTGGTCAACACAATTAATGATAGGAATGAGGAAACTCTTCCTACCCAATTTTTGACCATTCCGGATTTCTCTAGCTACATTGATAGGAACTAAGAGCCATGGTGTCTTGGAGACTTTAACCAAGATTCAATTTTGCTATACCACCTTGAACTTGACCAATATTAACCCATTGACAAATTGGTAAGTTTTCATTTCAATGAAATTGAACTTGAACATGATGTGAACCCGATCTTAAATTTTGTTATTTAGCTCCAAATTTCAGATTAATGTTGCCTCAGTATCCTTACCTAATTTGGACCCATTTTTTGAGCCAAAATTGATTCCCATACCTATAGATTTTGAAATTGAACCATCACTTTTAGAAAGTCACATTCCATTGATGGTAAAAGAATGTGAATCTCAATTTTTTGATTTGGACTCAACTTTTGAACTGAAACCGACTTTTAAAACTAAACTTGATTTGAATCATATGCCTGAGTCAGTGTTGGATCTCACTTCTTTCATTTTAGAGCCCAAATCATCCATTCCATAAAATCACATTCCTTTATTGGACTTAGGTATAGACCATAATGACTCCAAGATGATATTCCAAGATTGGTCATATAAAAAGGATAATTTTCATGATAGGATCTTGCATGATCCTATTCATATTGGGGATTATAAATATATAAATAGAAAAGAGGTCATAAAAGATAGGTTCCGTGAACCACCAAATAATCTTGATTGGGTAGCAATGTTGGCCCAATCCGATCACCATCGAAACCACCACCTTGAGGTAACATTTTCCTTCTCTTTCTTCATGCATATATGCATTCATTCATACATTGATGATAATACATGAGATAGGTGTGGGGGAAGGTTCTAACATAACATAGTTTTCTTTTTATATATATAAAAAAATATATATAACATTTTCTTTGCTTTTAAAAATTTTTTTAAAAAGAGAACAATATTTTGACTTATTTTTTATAAGAAATTAAGTTAATTTTAAGGAATAAGAGAATCGTAATTAGGATTTCTTATACTTGGTTAAAATAAAATTTATTTATTTGATTTCTAGGGTTAGGAAGAAAAATTAAAAAGTAATTTAGTCTTGATTTGTATCTGTCTGAAATATGCATACTTTATACACTTACACACTTAGGATTCAAAAACAAAAATTCTTATGCCTTTTTAAAAAAAGAAAAATAAAAGAATATATATATATCAAAAATTCTCTGATTAAGCTGGGTATTTGTGCCTCATAAAGCATAGTATTCAAGCCTAAAAGTGGTCTATGTAATTAATAAAATTTTTAAGCTTTGTGACCTTGTTTACTCGAGTCCTTAAGTTCTTGGGGTGTTTCTCACCCGGTGCCCTAAAATCATCCGGTTTAGGAGTCACCAACGTAAGGCTCGTTACATGAGTTGCCCTAAAACCATTGATTGAGATTTAAGATTTGTAAATAAAAAGATTGAGTTGTAGAGTTCTTAGTCTCAATGCTATCCGCTGTAGCAAGGGCCAAAGTGGGTCGTGATCCTCAGGGAAGGATGTGATGCAAGCTTTTCGGCCGATTCCTCTGTATGCTTTGAATAAAACAGAGAAAGGATTAGATCTGAAGTGTATATGAATAAAGAAGTATGGTTTTACTGATCTACTAGCATAACCCATCATGCAAGTCTTGGATGTTGAATTTCATCTTGAGATATATGTGATTCATCATAGGTTATTAAGAATGATTCAAGTAAGAAAAGACGATACAAGATTCTAACTAAGTTACATTATTAAAAACTAAACAATGTTTCATCCTAACATCTAAGTACAGCTTAAGAAAAGATTAATCTTAAATTTAGGCTGTTCTAGTTCTTAAGTATGAAGTCCTGAGAAGTCTTTTAAATGTGCAACTTAGATTAAGAAATCTAATTATCAGTTTAATCTTCAAGAACAATAATCATTAAGCCTAGGGTTTCTAAAGAATGGTCATTAATCAATTCAAATCCTAACTTGCCCTAGGGTTGCTTAAGTGATCAGCAAACCACACAAAGAATTAGTTAGACATCATTTTTTTTATAATTATTTTTTATATTTTTTTATTTTCTTTATTTTTAATTAGACGAAAAAGAAGAAAGAAAACAAGAGATCGCAGATGAAACCGAAGCAAATAAACACAGAGAAAAGAAATAAAAATTGACAAGAATTAAATATGCAACAGAAAGTAACCTTTATTCGAAAGTACGTCTCCAAATACAAGCTCCTTCTTCTCCACAAAGCCTTAAAAACGAAATTACAACGTGCAGAATTTTAAGAAAAAGCTAAAGAAAAACCCTAATCTTCTTTGGATGCCCTCTCTGTTGCGCCTGCAGGAGTATTTATAGGTGCAGAAGGCGATAGAGTCCCGGATAAACTCCTCCACGAAAACTGGTAGATGGATAAGGCAGGATTGCCGCGGAAACGCGGCTTGGGCCGCGTTTCCGCGGCAACAGTCTGATCTTTGGCCGCGCGCTTTCGCGCGTGGCCTCCTCTGATCCGTCCATCTGGGCGTTTCCTTCTAGAACCTGCATCCTGACTCTTCATATTAGATTTTTGAGATAACTTAGAAATCAAGTTACCCTTTATCCAAATTCTTTCAAAAACGAATCTCATCCTTGCACACTTATTTATCCTCTTCCCCCAAGCATTTAGGGTTGAATAGAACTCTATCCTTTCCCTCTTTGTAGTATTTGCAATTTTTACAATTTGTATTTGCACTTTTGACTTCTTGTAATTGCACTTTTGCACCTGGGCTTGGACTTGGGCTTGGATATGGGCTTTTGGGCTTCATTAAGCTTTAATTCTTTATTTAATTCAACACTCAAGGCCTGCACACATTAAATAACAAAATATTAATAAATGTGCATTATTATATGAATAAATGTGAAAATGTGATAGTAAATATGATGACAATTATGCATTTTTCACTACCAATCACACCCCCACACTTATCTTTTTGCTCGTCCTCGAGTAAAAATCAGAGAAAAAGAAAATCTAATCTAGCTAACTCACTTTTGTAGGAATCACGGTTGCACTTAGCATGTGCAACAAGCCGTTAAACCCCTAGGTTACCCTGGAAGACGAGTGTTGTCTCGTGAGGGTTTTCAGCGGATTACACCCACAAAATCCATAAAAAGGAGAATATTCGAATTATATTTGAAGAGACTAAGTAGTCTATAAGTTTTAGAATTATCATTTTTATTCATTCTTAAACTTAGTCTTAATAAAGTGAATTGTTATTTATTTTAGGTAAGGATCACAATTGAATGTTTGTATAGTCTTTTTCGTTACCCTAAGTCATATGCATCCTTGTAACTTTGCTAGGAATTCCTTAACTTGGACTCTCATGCCTCTTTATTATTTTTATAACTTCATCTAATTTTCTTTCGTGTAAGTATCAAGGCTTCTTGAGGCCCTCATACTTAACTAATTGACTATTAGATGTGTTAATAATTTTTTTTTAGCATGTATAACTCATCTAATTTTCTTTTGTGTAAGTATCAAGGCTTCTTGAGGCCCTCATACCTAACTATTTGACTAATAGATGTGTTAATACATGTATAGTATTTCTCAGTTTTCTTAGGCTTTCTAATCCACCCATGTAACGAACTTAAAGTCGGTGGCTCCCAAACCGGTAGGTTTTAGGGCACCAGGTGAGAAACACCCCGCGGACTCAAATTCGAGTGAACTAGGCCACAAAACTGAGGGCTTTATTTTATTCAGAACCTCACCTTTAGGCGTGAACACTTATGCTTCTTGAGGCACATGTATCCAGCTTAATTGGTGAAATTATTTTTTTTAATAATTTTTTTTATGAGGCACAAGGGTCTTTGTCTTAGAATCCTAGATATGCATTAGGTATGCATATTTCATTAAGGTAAAAATTAAGACTAACTACTTATTCAATTTCTCCTCCTATACCTAAAAATTCAACAATTTATTTATTTTGACCAAGTTTTTAGAAATCCTAATCATGATTTTCCTAATTCTTAAGATTAACTTAGATTTCTTTCAAAAGATAAGTCAAAATATTGTCCTTTTTATAAGTTTTTTTTTCAGATTTTTTTATTAGCAGATTTTTGTTAGTTTCTACCTATGTTAGTATGTTAGTAAAGCCCACCCCCACACTTATCTCATGCATTGTCCTCAATGTATGAATGAATGCATATATGCATGAAAAAGAACAAGGGAAGGCAGAAGTTACCTTAAGGTGGTGGATCCGGTGGTGGTCTAATTGGGCCAAGCGTTGCTACCCAATCAAGATAATATAGTATTTCATGGAGGAACCCACCGAAAATTTTTCTTGTATAACCCACGAAAATGTATGTGTGATCATTTTTTAAAATTTCCACCCCATCAAATTTCCAAATTTCATAATTATTTTCAGAGTCAATTGTGTCAACCGCCTTATTCCAAAATGGAGTGTGAAAAGATGGAATGATTGACTTGGACGTCATAAGTGCGGGAACGAATACCGACTCAGGAAAGAAACTTAAATCAAGTAAGGGTTCAGGAGTCGGGCTAGGTTCAGGAAGTGGGTCCAAATCAATAAGTTGAAGCTCAAGTCCACAATAATCTTCCCACAATGGAATGTGACTTAATATTGGTGATTCAAGTTCAGGAATGATAGGTGTGGGAACTGACTCTAAAATATTACCTAAGTCGGGTAACAAAACAGGAGTCAATAATGATTCGGGAATTTGAACTTGATCATAGATTTGAGAATCTAGGTCACATATCTCATTCAGCTCAATATCATAAAAATGAGAACTTGCCAATTTATCCATGAGACTTTCAAAATTGCACAATTGGTCAAGTTTAATATGATCATCAAAAATGGGTGATTCAAATTCATGATGAATTGGCACAGGATCCAATGTTGACTCGGGAAAAGTAAAATCAGGTGGAGACACCGGAGTCATTATTGAATCAGGAAGCAAAATTGAATCATCAAGTTGGGGTTCATGATCATATTCATGCTCAAGATCTATTTTAGGAAAGGAAAAACTTGCCAAACTATCAAAATTTAGAGTTTCGGCAAGTTCAAATGATGGTACTGAAGTAGAATCTTGTTGTCCAAAGCAACATGGTTCGTCGGCTCTAAGAGGGTGGTCAGCGAAAGCAGAATTGGCCGGACGGTGAGAACGTAAAGATTGAACCATCATATCTATTTCACGATCACGGGCTAATCTAGCCCGAGTCATGGCTGCAAGCATCCTTTCATAGTTGATAGGTGCATCATGTTGTGATTGGACTTGAAAGGATGAAGTGTAATCGTGATGAAGTTGTGAGTCGGTGGACTCACGCATAATCATGTCTGCGATTGATGGTAATTGTTGCTTGGACTCATGCATACTCATCATTTCCTGGATAGATGGTAGTCTATTCTGACTGGGTGGATCTGAGTATGAATCTTGGGAATATTGTGGACAAGGTGGAGACGGAGGACAAGTCGGTTGAAAATTGGACTCGGGGAAACGAAACCCCATGAACTCTGTGAAGAGTTGAAAGTATGAAAATTATGGTCATAAGATGGGGGTATGGGTTATATTCATTCGGATAAGACCATTCTGGCACACTAGGTTGGTCAAAGTTGTGATATGCCGGGTTGGTAATATCCGAAAAATAGTTAGGTGTGTAATATGGATTAAAATTGAAAAAATTATTATTATATGCCATATCACACCAACACAACAAAGAAAAAGAAAACAAACAAATAAATAAACAAAAAAAGAAAAAAAATTCTAACCTAAGTTAGGGTAGACCTATGACCTAGACGACTCCTAACTGGTTAGACTGTCCACGGGAGGTAGGGTGCAGACTTTGACCACAAGTTAATCCAGCCAGGTCAGGGCAAGAGTGGTGGGAGGTTTTCCGTCAAAGACGTTCCTTAATTAAATAACCACCAATCTTCGGGCTTTCGGCCCTCAATCCCCTTCCTAGACACTGATTTGGCAGGAGTCAACTTTCAGCACTGTTCCCCCTTAGGATAACTCCTAATTGAGTCCGAGATGTCCCTAGGGCCAACGTCTACTAATTTTAAGTTAGGCTTGGGTTAGTGAGTGCTTGGGATATGATTTTTGGGCTAAGGAAGGGTGATGAAATCCCCACCTTATCTTGTTAATGGGTTATGCCCTTAGAATAAATTTGTGCAAGTGTACAAAATATGTAAATAAGATTCACTCAAAGCATCAACCAAGAGATGAGTCCTATTCTACATGCAATGCGAACGTACCTTGCTCCAGCACTCTTTAATAGTAAAAATAAAGGAATTGAAAAGACACGTGCCTAATATGCAAACGTCTAATCAATTTTTATCTTTATCAACAAGTATTTTACTGTTGATTAATTAGCAGTAAGTAGGGTTATTACAGAACAAAGTTTAACAGAGTAGTAGACAGATATTGCAATTTGCAGCAACCTGCAAAAAGATGGATCAGTAGGGAACTACTCAGGCCGCGATTTCGGGGCAATTGCCACGTTTTCGTGGCTCTGAAGTAGGCTCTTGTGCTCTGCCTTCGAGGGCAGAGGCATAGAGTTGCTATATGTCCACTTCTGCTGTCAGTTTCCCTGTTCTCCAAACCTACAAACAGAAAGAATAAAAGAATTAGTTAAATTTTTTTTTTTATTTTTAGAGAAAAACTTATCGTCCCTCCCCGGCAACAGCGCCAATATTTTGATTGAGATTTAAGATTTGTAAATAAAAAGATTGAGTTGTAGAGTTCTTAGTCTCAATGCTATCCGCTGTAGCAGGGGCCAAAACGGGTCGTGATCCTCAGGGAAGGATGTGATGCAAGCTTTTCGGCCGATTCCTCTGTATGCTTTGAATAAAACAGAGAAAGGATTAGATTTGAAGTGTATATGAATAAAGAAGTATGGTTTTACTGATCTACTACCACAACCCATCATGCAAGTCTTGGATGTTGAATTTCATCTTGAGATATATGTGATTCATCATAGGTTATTAAGAATGATTCAAGTAAGAAAAGACGATACAAGATTCTAACTAAGTTACATTATTAAAAACTAAACAATGTTTCATCCTAACATCTAAGTACAGCTTAAGAAAAGATTAATCTTAAATTTAGGCTGTCCTAGTTCTTAAGTATGAAGTCATGAGAAGTCTTTTAAATGTGCAACCTAGATTAAGAAATCTAATTATCAGTTTAATCTTCAAGAATAATAATCATCAAACCTAGGGTTTCTAAAGAATGGTCATCAATCGATTCAAATCCTAACTTGCCCTAGGGTTGCTTAAGTGATCAGCAAACCACACAAAGAATTAGTTAGACATCATTTTTTTATAATTATTTTTTTATTTTTTTATTTTCTTTTTTTTTAATTAGACGAAAAGAAGAAGAAAGAAAACAAGAGATCGCAGATGAAAATCGAAGCAAATAAACACAGAGAAAAGAAATAAAAATTGACAAGAATTAAATATGCAACAGAAAGTAACCTTTATTCGAAAGTACGTCTCCAAATACAAGCTCCTTCTTCTCCACAAAGCCTTAAAAACGAAATTACAACGTGCAGAATTTTAAGAAAAAGCTAAAGAAAACCCTAATCTTCTCTGGATGCCCTCTCTGCTGCGCCTGCAGGAGTATTTATAGGTGTAGAAGGCGATAGAGTCCCGGATAAACTCCTCCACGAAAACTGGTAGATGGATAAGGCAGGATTGCCGTGGAAACGCGGCTTGGGCCGCGTTTCCGCGGCAACAGTCTGATCTTTGGCCGCGCGCTTTCGCGCGTGGCCTCCTCTGGTCCGTCCATCTGGGCATTTCCTTCTAGAATCTGCATCCTGACTCTTCATATTGGATTTTCGAGATAACTTAGAAATCAAGTTACCCTTTATCCAAATTCCTTCAAAAACGAATCTCATCCTTGCACACTTATTTATCCTCTTCCCCCAAGCATTTAGGGTTGAATAGAACTCTATCCTTTCCCTCTTTGTAGTATTTGCAATTTTTACAATTTGTATTTGCACTTTTGACTTCTTGGAATTGCACTTTTGCACCTGGGCTTGGACTTGGGCTTGGATATGGGCTTTTGGGCTTCATTAAGCTTTAATTCTTTATTTAATTCAACACTCAAGGCCTGCACACATTAAATAACAAAATATTAATAAATGTGCATTATTATATGAATAAATGTGAAAATGTGATAGTAAATATGATGACAATTATGCATTTTTCACTACCAATCACCATCCGTTTGGGAGTCACCAACGTAAGGCTCGTTACATGAGTAAATTAGAAAGCCTACTAGAACTAAAAATATTACCACCAAAAATTTATAAAAATAAGGTATAAGAGTTAGAGTTTAAGAACCCCGAGTCAAAATATTCACGGTCACGAAGGTGCATATGATTTAAGGTAAAATAATAAACTAGATGAGAAATACAGTTTGACCCCTTACCTTAATTGGTAACAAGTTTTTGAATAGTGACTATGTTTAAAAATGAAAAGTTTGATTTCCCTATAACTTATAAATTACTTGAATTTTTTGCAAAAATACTTCAAATATTTTCTCG
This sequence comes from Agave tequilana, assembly GCA_038442645.1. NCBI lineage: Eukaryota > Viridiplantae > Streptophyta > Magnoliopsida > Asparagales > Asparagaceae > Agave > Agave tequilana. The sequence goes on from JAVJIF010018255.1 coordinate 21,984, forward strand.
TCTTTTCAAAATGCGTTTCAAAAATGCTAACACTTTATTTCTCTTTCCTTTTAGATTTTGTGGTGTAATGCACTGAAAATTCTCACGAGATAAAACTCGTCCTCTAAAGTTAACCTAGAGGTTTAACGGCTTGTTGCATATGCTAAGTGGTATCGTGATTCTTATGAAAGTGAGTTAGATTAGGTTAGCTTTATTTTTCTTTGTTTTGCTCAAGGACGAGCAAAAGATATGTGTGGGGGTGTGATCGGTCACTGATATTGCATATTATTATCACATTTCTGTATTTTATCTTAAATAAACTCTGCTATTTAATTATATTTATTATTAATTTTATGCTGGCCTTTATTAAAGGAAATGGAAAAGAAACTAGTCCAAAAGCCCATTTAAATTCTGATTTAAATGAGTTTAAATCAAAATCAAGGATTGGGACAAATATTCAGGAGTGGCTAAAGATCAAAGCAAATCAGAAGATCACACCAAATGAAAATCGGTCAAAGTTTAGATTTCTATAAATTTATTTCGGTTAGTTGAAGATCTACAGTGATATTGTCAAATTCAAAGAGCAAACGGAGAAACCCTTTGGATAAAAGGAGCCAACAAGAGAATAGGAACTACCACTCCATGGGTGTGGCCTCTTGGCCATACCCAGGCGCGAAAACGCGGCCATAGCCACGTTTCTGCGGCTATGTTAAGAGATTTACCCCCTTATCTTCTTATTCCATTATCTCTTCCATTTCGCCTATAAATACTGAAGAATCTGATGGCCAGAAAGATGACTGAGCAGAGATTGATTTTAGGCTAGGTTTTTACTCTAGTTTAGTCTAGGGTTTTTTTTCTTTTAATGAAATTTTCAGATTTATTTACGTAACTTAGAGGAGAGAAGAGTTTCATTAGAGAATGAGAACAAAGATGGTACGAAGACTGACACCGGTGTAAGTATTCTTCTTTTCTTTCATTGTTCCTCCATTGAATCAAAAGTTATATTTTTTGTTCTGTTTTTTTTTTCTCTTCTACTTTTCTTCTTTTTCTTTTTGATGATAATCCAAATGAGTCGAATAGCATCCGTATTGCCTTGCCTTTGTGAGTGCCACCGATAGCTCATGAAGATGAATTCCTCCCATGTTCATATCATTTCATACTTGCTCAATGAAGCCTTGATGATGTAATGTGGATGGAGACAGAATTAAATCTTATCAGTTATGCGCTGATCACCTCTGAATCAAGGTAAACATGCCAACGATCCAAAGTAAGTCATCAACTAAAAGAGGTAAGTAAGTATTTTAGGTTTCTTTCTTTTTCAATTCATTAGTTTAACAGTTTCTCCCACTTAACATAAATTTAATTTTCTCTTTTCTTGTAAAAATAGAAGAATTTTTAACAATTTTAGTAACTTGAAAAGGAACTTACTAAAAGCTTCCGACGCAGTCCCTCCTTGTGGATCACGACCCGCATAGACACTTGCTATAGTGGTAGTACTGAGAACCTTGTACACTTCTATTCTTCATTTCTAAACTTTGTATTTTTCTATGCACAGGTTAATCTCAATTAGCCTCTCTCCGGGAGGCCAAGGAGAACAACCATCACTTTCTCTCTATTAAAATAAGGAGGGTGATACCCACAAGTCCTACATCGGCTACTTTTAGAACCAACTCGCTAAGGTTCCTAACTGTGGTGAAGATGTCTCTGCACTCGCATTCATCAGCGGGTTGCAGATCTCTCACCCCTTATACAAACACCTGCTGAAGCACGATGTCATGCAGTTGAGTAAAGTCCTATCCTGAGCTCAACCTTATATCCAGTTGGAGGAAGTCATGAAGAGTTCAGTCAACCACTCTCTCAAACATAGCCATGATGGAGAGAGGATGAGCTCGCAGCGTAAGACTTCGAACCATACCAACAACCAAAACCGGGGGCTTCTGCCTTCAAGAAGCAGGTGTTCCCGATCTCTCCCCAGACCCAATTCGTGCCTTCAAAGTGGAGCAACACTTCACCCCGCTGAGACTCCCCATTAATGACGTCTTCAATGCCATCAAGGACTAACTAACTGTGGATAAGACACCTGAGGCCGATTCAACATGACCCCATACTTCCTGTAGTGGGAGAGTATTGTTCCTTTAACGAAACCAAGGGACACAATACCCTAAATTACAGAAGTCTTTAGTGGTACCTAGAAGAACTTTTCCGCCAATGCTTCTTTAAGGAGTACATTCTTACACTCAGAGTGGCTGCCAGTATAAGATAACCGAGTGGTCCGCCTCCTACCGAGCCACAACATGCAATCACTTAGTACAGAGCGATTGAGTGACCCAATTCCTCCTCCAAAGACAGAGAAGTATCTTAACCAATAACACTCCATGTATTTCCTGTAAAGCTCCTTATTTTATTTTAAATAATGAAATGAAATGCGTTTTACCCCTAACCATTTTCTTGACACCTTGTTGATGGGAGTGCCCCCATTAGTCCCTGACATGTGTACATCCTGAAGTTGGAGTGTCCCCCACTCAGAGGCGGCAACGCAAGCACCAGCCTACAGGGCCCCTCTCAATTAGGCCACAGGCAATCAAAACCCTCCATTATGGGAGTGTCTCCACTCGAAATCCTTGTCATGCTGATGGGAGTGTCCCCCATCAGTCCCTGACGCTTGAACGTTCTGAAGGGGGAGTGTCCCCCACTCGAAGGCGGCAATGCAAGCACCAGCCTATTGGCGCCGTCTCGATTAGCCCACGGGCAGTCGAAACCCTCCGTTGTGGGAGTGTCACCCACTCAGAGTCCCTACCATGTAGATGAGAGTGTCTCCCATCAGTCACTGACGCTTGTACATTTTGAAGTAGGAGTGTCCCCCAGTCGGACGCGGCAACGCAAGCACCAGCATATGGCCCCCCTCTCGATTAACCCACGGACAGTCGAAACCCTCCATTGTGGGAGTGTCCCCTACTCGGAGTCCCTACCATGCTGATGGGAGTGTCCCCTACTCAGAGTCCCTGCCATGTGATTGTTATACATATTTGCATATTTTACCGCTTCCATACTATGCATATTACAAATAAAATATGATTTTTAATCCTTTTCTCTCTATTTTTGCAGGTCCACATCTTAAAGAGAAAAAGGCCCAAAATCTCTTTAATTAGCAATAATTAAAGAGATTTAGTTCAAAGCCCAAAAGAGCCCAAGTTTGAATTCAGAATCAAGGGAGATCCACGCGCCAACTCAATGTTCTAGAAGGCCACGTGGCTAACAAACTTGTAACAACTTCACAACAGAAAGTTGTTAGCCAACAGCTTTCAAACGGCCGCGCCTTGCCGCGCGCGCGCGGCAAGATCTGGGCCGTTGAGTCCCGGATTTTTCTCCAACGATCTGGGCTCTAGATGCTTCTCTCTGAAGGCTATAAATACAGGACCAGGGTCTGCATGAGAAAACAGAGAAGAGAGAGGAGAGAACTAGGGAAACTCTTGTATTTTGTTTTAGTCTTCTCCTAGGTCTTAGTCTCCATCTTCTTCCTCCTAGAGATTTTATCAAAGAGAGAAAGTGAGTGCTGTTGAAAGCTTGTAATCAAGGAGGTGACATCACTTGTAACAAGGGTTAATCAAAGCTTCGTTTTCTCTTTGCAAGTTCTAGTACGTTTTACTTTGCATTGCTTTACTTACTTTGCTTTCTTTCATTTTCATTGCTTTACTTCTCTTTGCTTTACATCATGAATTGTTGTTTTGTTACTTGTGTAATGGATAGCTAAATTTCTATTGCATGGCTAGCTAACAAACTTACCTAGCTAACTTCTATCTCTTTGGATGATTGCTTATCTTTATACTTGCATTGTGAGAGTTTCTTTTACTTACCAAGGAAGTAGAGTTGCTTTCCCTTGGTCAATGCTTGTACAAACTCCATATGACTCATGTGTGCCTCATTTAGAGCCTTGTCTAGAACAAGAGCCTTGATGGAACATGGAGATGGATCACCAAACATGTGCTACTTGTATAGTAAGAACAACTTCCTTGCTTCAAGCTAATTTGTTATTATGTCTTGAATGTTCAACTGAATGTTGATTCTTCTAACTTAGCATTCCTTGAGTACCAATCCTAGAGTTCATCATTGATGATCTATCTAGAGAGCCAATGAATCAATATGAGGCTTCAAGCTAAGAACTAAAGGAACACTCATCTTCAAAACGGTAAAGTACTTTGAACAAACAAGCAAGTCATACCTATTGCCAATGAATCACATGAGGCAATCAAGCATCATCATTGAGTTTAGTAAGTTAGCGAAGTAAAGTTAGCTAGCCATGTACTTTCTCATCTAAAGTTTTCCAACATCTTCTTACTAGCTTCTTTTCATTTAGCAATACACTCTATTAAAGTTCTTTTTGATTTCTTTTCCATCATGCACAAATCAACCACTTCTTCTATTTTCTTTTCCATGTCTCTTGCATTTGTGTAAATAACAAGAAGAATCTTCGTTTTCATTTCTTCACTTCTAACCGTAAAACTTCCAACGTGAGCTCTCCTCGAGGATCGACCCGGTATAGCCATTGCTATAGCAGAGATTGGAAAGGATATATTAACCATCTCAAATACATTGTGAAGTGACAAAGCACCAAGGTTAACTCTAAACCTTTCTTCTTTCATTGAATACTTGTGTAATAACTTCACACTATCTTTTCCTAATCAATTTTTGGCGCCGTTGCCGGGGATGAGCAACGGTTTTTGATTTCAAGTGAAGAACTAAACGAATCTTCTTCTCTGTTACAGGTTACAGGTGAAGAAAACAGCAAAATTTGCATTGCAGAATACATATAAGTGGCTCTGGGCCTCTGCTCTCGAAAGCAGAGACCAGAAGCCCTCTGACTTGCCGCGTTCTCACGGCAAAAGCCGCGGTTTTGCGGCAAGGAGGAGTTGACTACTGACCACTTTTCTGCAGGGCTTGCTTCTCTGCAAAATACTGCTGCTGCAATACTTTAAATCTTGTTTGCTTCACCTAATATCTGCTAATCAACAGTAAAAAATTTGTTACAAAGTTAAAAAAATTGTTTAGACATTTGCATTCTAGGCACGTGTCTTTCAATTCCTTTACTTTTACTGTTGAAGAGTGCTTGAGGCAAGGTACGTAAGCATAGCATATAGACTAGGACTCATTCTTTGTTTGATTTAATTAAGCTTTGAGTGAACCTTGTTTTTTACATCGTACACTTGCACGAATCAACTTTAAGGGCATCACCCATAAAAAAGATAAGGTGGGGATTTTATCACCCTTTCCTTAGCCCACAAATCATTTTCCCAAGCACTCACAATCCTAAGCTTCTAAATAAAAACTGTTAGACGCTGGCCCTAGGGACATCCGGACTCACTTAGGAGATTATCCTAAGGGGGAAAAGTGTTGAAAATTGACTTTTGTAAAATCAGTGTCTAGGAAAGGGGTTGAGGGCCGAAAGCCCGAAGGTTGCTGGTTACTTAATTAAGGAACGTCTCTGACGGAAAACCTCCCACCAACCTTACCCTTACCTGGCTGATTCGCTTATAGTCAAAGTCTACACCAAACCTCCTGTGGACGATCTAAAGTTAGGAGTCGTCTAGGTCCAGGAAACCTAGAAAGCTTGGATTGATTTTTTTTTTTTTTCTTGATTGTTCTTTTTCATTTTTCGCCTGTGTAATCGGTGCACGTTGATTGTGTAATTGTATGCAAGAGTGGTATCGAGATCCGAATTCTTCTAGGCTTGTGAGAGTCTCTACACTGCCACATACACCACCACTCGACACAATCATGACCAACAACGTTTCGTTGCAAGACAAGTTCTATCCGATTCGCACATCACTTCCATCTTGCATTCTCTCTCCTCCCAAACACAAATGGAAATAACTTTGAGTTAAAGCCCCAGTTCATAAACACTCTTCCACGATTCCATGGCCTTGAATCTGAGGATGCATACTTCTTCATTCGAGAGTTTGAAGAAGTATGCCTTATGATGAGAATTTCCCAGTTAACCGAAGATGCTGTCAGACTTAGGTTTATACCTTTCGCACTTAAGGATATTGCTAAGAAGTGGCTTTATAATCTCCCAGTCAGCTCAATTTCTTCTTGGGATGATTTCGTTAAGGTCTTTCTTAAAAAGTTTTATCCTATCCATAAGACAGCCATTATGAGGAAGAATATAATGCAATTCAAACAAGAAGCAAATGAACCGTTTTGGAAGTACTTTGAGCGTTTCAAAGACCTAGTAGCCCTGTGTCCCCATCACGGTATAGAAAAATGGCGCCAGTGCCAGATTATCTATGATGGGCTCGATTATCAGACTAAGACGCTCCTTGAAACCATGTGTCAAGGAGAATTCTTAAAGAAGGATGAAGATCAGGGTTGGGATCTTTTTGAGGCTTTAGCTGAAAAGACAGTCCAGTGGGAGTCATGTACGGAGAAACCCACACCCACAAATTTCAGAACTGGTTTACACTCCATAGAATCCTCAATAGCTGCAGAAGCTAAAATCACACAGTTGATGAAGAGGATTGAATTGGTAGAATCCAGGAAAATTCTGCTGTGAATCAGGTCAACCCATCACCTGTGGTTAATCCGGGTTGTACCTACTGCCATGATCTGAATCATCTGTTTGAGGAGTGTCCAGTGTATCAAACTCAAATGTTTCAGGAGAGTACAAATGCCGCGTACACCAGACCCACTTACAATCCTTACTCCAAAACCTATAATCCTGGATGGCGAAACCATCCTAATTTTTCTTGGAGTCAGTCTGGTCCTGAGCAGCCGAGACAACCATTTTCACAACAATACCCTGCTCAGTCTCATCCACCGACTTACCACCAGAACCCACCAAATGTCCATTCATATCAGAGTCCACCCAGATTTCAGTCATACCAAAATCCTGTGCCTTACCAAGCAAATTTTTTGCCCCAGTATCAGCATCATCCACCACCCAATCCTTCAGACAAGAGAATTTCTGATTTGGAGAAAATGATAGAGACCTTATCTAAGACCCAAGCTTCAATGATGAACAACCAGCAGCAGGACATGAACAAATTGCAAATCCAGATAGGTCAGTTGGCTAATTCTCTGGCCGAAAGACAAAAAGGAATGCTACCTAGCCAACCTGTGCCAAATCCCAAAGCCAATTTTCCCCTGCACGAAGTTGAAGACTTGGGACCCAGCCAATGCCAAGCCATTCAAATCCTTAGATCTGGGAAACATGTAGATAATAAGGTTTCAAATCAGTCTCCCAAATCTGTGTCACCACCTTCTGTTCCAATTCAACCCATGCAAGACAATCCTTCATCAAGCACACAACCATCCACTTTCCAGTCTAAAGGAAAAGAGAAAGTTGATGAGCAAACATATAAGCCTGTTGTCCCATTCCCAAATAGGCTTACAAATCATAAGATGAATGCTCACATGGAGAAGATAAGAGAGATATTCAACCAAGTACAAATCAATGTCCCTCTCTTAGATGCCATTCAACAAGTCCCATCCTACGCCAAGTTTCTGAAAGAAATGTGTACCAAAAAGAGAAAAGCAAATGTCCCTAAAAAAGTCTTCTTGGCTTCCAACATAAGTGAACTGCTCAATGGTCCGATCCCTGTGAAATACAAAGATCCAGGGAGCCCTACCATTTCTTGCATCATAGGGCAGACCACCATAAATAGGGCTTTGCTTGACTTGGGCGCGAGCATCAATCTTCTCCCCTTTTCAGTCTATCAGCAATTAGGGATAGGCAACCTTCGTCCTACCCAGATGACTATACAGTTGGCTGACCGCTCTGTAAAGATTCCCAAGGGGGAGATTACAGATGTTTTGATACGGGTCGGGGAATTCATTTACCCCGTGGATTTTGTTGTTTTAGAAACACAACCCGTACAAAATCTCAGAGCGCAAACACCCGTTATTCTCGGACGTCCTTTCTTAGCCACAGCTAATGCGATCATCAACTGCCGAAATGGATCGATGCGTCTAACGTTTGGAGATATGACAAAAGAAGTGAATGTCTTCCATCTGGGAAAGCAGCCAAGGGATGTGGATAATGATTCTTTCGAAGTGAACTTAATAGAGGGGTTAACCAGCGAACATGTGGAGGAGGTTGAGTATGAGTCTGAAGAGGAGTTTGAGTTGGAGTCGGATGACTTCAACCTTGATCAGATTGTTGGATCAATGTTGAAAGGACTACTAATTACACCCCTATTCTTCCTTTACACCATGAACAACAGTGATAAATCCGATCCCTTCTTCTGAGCTTAAGGCTCTTCCCGACCATCTCAAGTACAAGTACTTGGATGAGAAGGAATCCTTTCCAGTAATCATTGCATCCAATCTCACTAAACAACAAGAAGAGGACCTTCTGACTGTGTTAAGGGAAAATAGAGAGGCCATTGGTTGGACCATGGCTGATATCAAGAGGATTAGTCCTTCCATTGTTCAACATAGGATTCATTTGACGGAAGATGCCAAGCCTAAACGAGACCCACAGCGTAGACTTAACCCAATTATGCAAGAAGCTGTTAGATCTGAGATTTTGAAACTATTAGACAATGGAATTATTTATCCCATATCCGATAGTCAGTGGGTTAGTCCAGTTCACGCTGTGCCTAAGAAAGCTGGATTTACTGTGGTGGAAAATGAGAATAAAGAATTGATACAAACACGTCTTCCAACGAAGATTCGAGTTTGTATTGATTACAGGAACTGAACACTGCCACACGTAAAGACCACTTTCCACTTCCTTTCATTGATCAAATGCTGGAAAGATTGGCGGGACACGAGTATTATTGTTTCCTAGATGGATATTCAGGATATAATCAGATCCCAATTGCTCCCGAAGACCAAGATAAGACTACCTTCACCGGTCCTTTTGGAACGTTTGCATACCGTAGGATGCCCTTCGGCCTTTGCAATGCTCCTGCAACGTTTCAACGTTGCATGTTGAGCCTGTTCTCAGACATGGTGGAGAAATTTTTGGAAATTTTCATGGATGATTTTTCCATTTACGGGGATTCCTTTGAACAATGCTTGCACCATCTGAAACTGGTTTTACAACGCTGTATGGAGAAAAATTTGACACTTAACTGGGAAAAGTGTCACTTATGGTCAAGCAAGGAATTGTACTTGGGCACAAGGTATCATGAATAGGAATCAAGGTGGACAAGTCTAAAGTGGAAGTCATAACTAAGCTCACTGAACCAACATGTTTAAAGGACATTAGATCATTCTTAGGGCACGCCGGCTTCTATAGACGATTCATTCAAGGGTTTAGCAACATTGCAAGACCCTTGACAAATCTCTTAGGAAAGGATGTACCCTTTATATTTGATGAGGAATGTCAAAAATCGTGGAAAGAGCTTAAAAGTAGACTTGTCTCTGCACCGATCATCTCTGCACCAGATTGGACAAAGCCTTTTGAGATTATGTGTGATGCTTCTGACTTGCTATAGGCGCTGTTTTAGGGTAGCATATTGATAATAGGCAACACGTAATCTATTATGCTAGCAGAACGCTGAATGATGCCCAACTCAATTACACAACTACTGAAAAGGAATTTTTAGCGGTTGTTTTTGCGTTGGAGAAATTTCGCCAATATCTGCTAGGGTCCAGGACGATAGTTTTCACTGATCACTCCGCCCTAAAATACTTGATGCGAAAGAAGGATGCTAAGGCAAGACTGATTCGATGGATACTTCTTTTGCAAGAGTTTGATTTGGAGATTAAAGATAAAAAGGGTGTTGAGAATGTGGTAGCAGATCATTTGTCGAGAATCCCGAATGCACCTAAGGAGAAAATACCGATTAATGATGATTTTCCTGACGAGCACATTTGAGATATGTGGAGAGCCCTGGTATGCTGATATAGTGAACTACCTTGCTACCAGGCAAATACCTTCTCATTGTCAGGCCAGGAAAAACACCGTTTCATGCACCAATACGGTTCTTCTTTTGGATGAACCGTATTTATTCAAATACTGTCCTGACCAAATCATACGTAGGTGCCTTCCTGAGGATGAACATCAGAGTGTTTTGACATTTTGTCACAAGTTAGCTTGCGGTGGACATTTTGGTCCACGGAAAACTGCTTAGAAAGTGCTTCAGAGTGGATTCTACTGGCCCACTCTCTTTAAGGATGCATATAATTTTTGCAAGCTTTGTGATAAGTGTCAAATGACGGGTCGTATCACACAAAGAGACATGATGCCCAATGTTGCCTTTGAAACTAAGTTTGCTAAAACATTTAGCTCCGCTTGAACCTATAGCTCCACATGAAGCTTTTTCATAGCTTCGCAGAGGGCTCACTTCTAGCTTCGCTGAGAGCTAACTTCTAGCTTCGTCTGAAGCTTGGCATTGCTCCACCCAAGAACTAACTTGTAGCTTCACCTGAAGTTTAGTGATAGCTTCACCTGAAGCTTTGTGTTATTCTCACTTGAAGCTTTACTCAGATCCACTGTGGGCTTTCCAGGTTATTAATTGACCAATTCAATTAGTGGGTTAATCCCACTACTTTAGTGGGTTAATGCCACTTTAAGTGGGCGGTTACACTCGCCTACTTCTTTCCACTTTAAATGGAGACAGCCAAGCCAAACGACTTTTAAAGGCTCACGTGAGCTTATCTGTCTTTGCATGAGGCTTGCATTTAGCTTCGCATGAAGCTTCTAGCCTCGCGTAGAGCCTGTCTGAGCCTCGCATGAGGCTAACAAACTGTTGCCAATCTTGCTAAATTGTAGGGCAATTATACCCCTTGCGAGCCTAAATGTCTTAGCTGTGAATTAGCTCAGGGCGGAATTTTTTGAGGGTTGAATCATTTTTGAAGGTTGATAATTTTGGGGAGACGAAATGTTTGTAAGATCACCTAGAGGGGGGGGGGGGTGAATAGGTGATGGCTAATCTAATGGTCACTTGTGAACAAATAATGCGGAATTAAAACTAAGTTGACCAAATAAAACTTCTTTTATTGAACACTTATGTATAACACAAGAGTGTTGCCGAATTCCCCTTGCGAGGCTCTGGACAATCTCCTCTAGATTCCCCTTGAATGGGTTGAGGTGCCGCGTTGGCTCTCTTGGTTGAATACTAGTGTTAATAACAATCCCAAGCAAGTATAGCAATTATGAGCACAAAGGTATATCATGCATATAAGAGATAAAGACTATAAAGTAATGCAAGATATAAGTGAGACAAAAGGAATAAGAGAGCAAGAGTGAGCAATCGCAAACACAAAGGGTTTGTTTCGAGGTTCGAGCACACTTGCTCTACATCCCCGCCTTCGACACACTAAGGATTTCCACTATGCACGATCCAACCGGATCTCTCCTTGGTGCCGCAACACCTACAAGCCCTCGACTCCCAAAGTCCCTTACACACCACAAGCCCACCGGCTCGTCGAGGCCGCACCTCGTACAACAAGTCCGCACCCGAACTCAAAACACCGCGAGCACACTTGCCCGCTTCCTCAAATACAAAGAAAGATCTTGGTGATCTAAACACTTGATCACCTAACAAAACTCTCACTACAACACTCTCCTATAGGATAGATATAACTATGGATGCTCAAGTGTAGTGTGAGAAATCAAGGAAAGAACTTTGATGAAAACTCAAGAAATCACAATAAACACTCTCTTGATAAAATCCCTTTTGATAGGAAATATTGGCACTCTATTTTGTGGAGAAAACTCTGCTAAAAGAATGGAAATAACAGGACAAAAGCTCTCCTAAAATCTTAGCTCAAAACAATGACAAAACCCCCTTTTATAGAGGCCAGAAAATTCTGACCGTTGGGCTCTGTCAGAGCTTCCGGTCGACTGGTCTGGTCGACCGGCAACGGTCAAGAATCCGACCGTTGGAGCCTCCGGTCGACCGGCCCGGTCGACCGCGCACCTGGAGCAGAGAATTACTTCTCTGTCGGTCGACCGGTGCGGTCGACCGGAATTTCTAGAGAGCAGACTCTCTGAAGCGGTCGACCGGCACGGTCGACCGTTCTCCAGTGCACACAGGCGTGCACGTCTGTGCACGTCCGGTCGACCGACCCGGTCGACCGGCCACTGTCAGTTCTGAAAAATCAGAACTGCCAGAACCTGAAAATTTTGGGATTTAAAGATTGGTCTTTTTGGCTTAAAAAATCCTATAAATACTTAGAAATTCTACAAAAAATAGTTTTATGATATAGAAACATGCTTGCACAAAATCAAGGCATGTTATTAAAGATTTGACTATTTTTTGTAACTTGGAAATATTGGCTCATAATAAAAAACTATTTTTCTAAAACAACATGTTTTTCCAAATTTTCATCAAATACAAAAACAAGATATACTTTAAGGCATAGTGTGTATGGATATGATCCACTACACAATCAAGATGAAATATCTAGTTTTTGACATAAAGCACTAAACTTGGTTTTGGATATAAGATATGTAAACTTGAAATACTAAGAACCAAATAGAATTTTGTCACAATGAAAATCTTTTCTTAACAAGAAAATCTTTTATGAAATGAAATTTTTATCATGAAAATAATTCTATCAAGAGTGTGTGTGATATGACTTGAGCAATCCACCAACTATTCTATCCTTTACATTTTAACTAAAACAAAAACAAAATCTTATACCTAGACACAAGTCTTCATCTTCTTGAAGTCTTCCCTTGAAGGCTTCTCATCTTCTTGACTTGGTCCAAGCTTGATCCAAAGCTCCTTGGATCACCCCGTGCTAGCTCCAAATCTTGACATTTAATCCTTTGTTGAGCTTTGCACCTACTAAGATCTTGATAAAGAATCTGTCACTAATTAAACAAGATCATTAGCAAATATAACTACATGAGTTGATCATCATCAAAACTAGAGTGATAGGCCTTTGGGCCAACAATCTCCCCCTTTTTGATGATGACAAAACTCATGAAGTTATATATGCATGGATTAAAGTAAAGCTTCAAAGAAGCTCCCCCTTAACTCATGCATCACTAGAAATAAATAGATATGACATTAAAGCACATAAATATGTATGCAAATGAATGCACAAATCTTTTTCTCAAGCTTTTATCTTATTATATTATTGCTATGCATGAGTAAAAGCACAAGTATAAAACTCAAAATCTCAAAATCTTTCTCCCCCTTAAGGAAATCATGCATATAACTCAAATACTTCTCCCCCTTTTTGTCAATCATCAACAAAGGGTTCAAAGTTCAAATCATCAAACAAATTTTCTCCCCCTTTTTGTCAAAAATAAGGAAATCAAGGAGGGTAAAATCAAATCAATCAATAAGATTTATATGCGATATACATTCATGAAGAGGAAGACGCTAAGTTAACTTTCCTACACATATGCATTACATGAAGAAGGGATGACAAGCCCTAACTCACATAACACATATTATGTAATGCATAAGAGGAGATGTGAAGCTCCCCCTACACACGTGTACCATATAAAGAAGAGATGTTAAGCTCCTCAATACACAATACACTCAACATGAATCTATATGTAAGAGAGATGTTAAGCTCTCCTTGCATATAGGCAATACGAAACACAAGTTCATATCAAATATTTTTTTTTTAAACCAAAATCTTGATAAGCAAACATATAGTATATAATATACGTGTGTAAATCAAGCACAAAAGATCACATATATGTATGAAAAGATAATATCAATTGAAGTAGATGCATACATACATGAAAGAACAAAATATGAGTATATACAACATGAATCAAATTGATACCAATTGAAAATATCTAATGATACCAATTGAAAATTAAGCTTAAGTGTATATATCATATAATCGACCACATGAAGAATTCGAACTAGTTAAATGAAGGTGTTTAACAACTAGTACGGAATCCTTCAATCAAGGAATAAAGCAAAAATTTTTCATGAAATATCAATGAAACACAAGGCACTAAAAAGCACTCTATCCATAAGGTCCATATCAAAAAGAAGTGAGTGTGATAGTGTTATGTGGAACATGGTATCATGAAAAATAGCAATAAAACTCAATATTCCTTAAAATTTTGAAATCATGAAATCCATCACAAAAATTTTATTGAAAAATTACAAAATTTTTATTAAAAACAGAAATTTATATTTCAAGATATATGTATGTTTTGACAAGTCATTAAGTATACATACATATCCTTAAAACACAATTGAGTCCATATATAGATTTACATGAAAGGCAAATGACTCAAGAGGTATCCATGTATATCTTAATGTTTTGGCAAGACAAACATATACATGAAATGAAAGCACATGATCATAGCATAAATCCAAAATGGGAATACAAGTTTAAAATGTAATAATCATCAAAACTTAGGCTATACTAACACACCTAATGGGCACAAATAAGCATTCAAACCCAATCATATATAGATTTATTTGTGATCCATAATGTGTATAAGTATAAATCCAAGTGTTGACAAATGCTAACATTTAAACTAATATTCAAATCATGAAGCATCAAATAAATTTGAAAATACAAAAGAATTTATCCATATGATTACAAATAGGATCATGTGAATCAATTTGAAGAATAGATAACTAGTTTAAATGGATTTTTGACAAACTAGTTAAAAATCCTTCAAAAATACAAAGTCAAATGTTTTCCATGAATAATACTAAATACATAAAAGTTCAAGCACTCATAGTCCATAAAGCTCAAAAATTATCTTTTATCATAAAAGATGAGTGTTCAAAGGTTATGTAAATGGTATTTTCATGAAAATAGAAAGTGAAGCATGAATCTCATGAAAATCTTATTTTTCATCTTAAAACAAATCATATATTTTTCATAAAGCATTGCTAAGTACATAAAGATTTAATCACTCATGGTCTATAAAGCTCAAATATTTTGTATCATAAAGATGAGTGTTCAAAAGATCATGTAAATAGCATTTTTATAAAAATAGTCATTCAAGCTCAAAAAGATCATAAATCACATTTTGTTGTACAAATCAAAAACATGAAAAATCATTTTTTTATTATTATTTATTTAAAATACTAATCTTCATGGTATATGTATGATTTATCCAATTCTAACAATATGCATACATATTCCAAATATGAAAAGAGTCCAATATATATTGCATGAAGGCAAATGACTCAAGGGTATACATGTATATTTATTAGATTTGAATTAAACACACATATACATGAAGTAAGATCAAAGATAGGCATAACAAGTATAAATGACCGAATCATCAAAACTAGCCTATACACATGCATATAGTGGATACAAATGAGCATGAAGTTCAAATATATATGAGTCAATTGTAGTTCACTATTCATATATGTATAAATGCAAGTTTTGACACATTCTACATTTAAGCATGTAAATACCACATGAAGCACATAAAATCTTAAAACATGAACATGCTATGAATGATATTATGAAAATAAAAGCATGTACATAAATAAAATAGGAGTTTAGAAATTGTTACCAACTCCAAAACTCCAAGCATGGTGGTCTTTCCTACCAAAATCTCCTTGATAGCAATGCATCCAAAAGTTTGTCCATCATGTCCATTGCATCCGCTATCAAGGCACCAATCCTCTCACGTTTTGTGAGAGCCCTCACCTACATCAACATCAAAGGGTGGGGGTTTTGGTACCCATACTTTCTTGGGTCCTTTGGGGTTAGCTTTATTGTAAGGATCCCAAAATCTTTTATACTTAGCAAAATATAAATGAGGTTTCTTATCAAAACAAAATTTTGCTAAATGGCCTTTGCGGCCACAATGTGTACATACGTACACCTTAGTATGCTTATGTGTAGGAGTGTGATCATGTTGTGCAACATAAGCATGATGATGAGAGTGATGTGCATGAACATGAGGAGTTTGTTTCTTTGAAAACATTGACTCCAACTTAGTATGATTAAATGCACAAGAGTTCAAAGTTGAACTCAAATTATCCATTTTATTTTTCAAAACATTTATCTCATTTGTGGTGGCATGTAAAGCATGATGAGATATATGATCATTTTTCTTTTTCTTTTGTGAAACAAAATCCTTTTCTTTTTCAACAAATTTTCTTTTCAAAGTGATATTTTCTTGAAAAACATCTTCCTTTTGTTTTTTCACCAAATCAATCTTATTTTTCAAAATAGTGTTCCCTTCACATAAATCATTCAATTTAGCAATCAAGGAAACATTCTCATTTTTCAAATCTTTATTTTCCTTTTCTAAGCATGCAATCTTAGATTTAAAAGAATCATTTTCTTTAAGCATGCAATCAAAATCCTTTTTCAAATTATTATTTTCTAATTCTAAGCATGCAATGTTACTTCTAAATGAATCTTGTTCTATATGCATGCAAGCAATGTTCTTTTTCAAAATTTTATTTTCTTTTCTAATCATGTCATATTTTTCAAGCAAAAGATGACAAAAAGTAGATAGCTCATCATATGACATGTCCTCATCATCGGATTCAGAATTTACCTCAAGGGGTCATCCCCTTGGACCATAAAGCATGCGTTGGAGGTGTCGCTTCCAACGTCCGAGTCACTCCCCGCATAGTATAGATCTTTTTCGCTGAGGGAGGTGATGATGTTCCATACTACAAAAGCCGATTCAACATTAGAAACCCTAGATAAATAATCATCATTTAGGGTTGACTTGATAGCATGAAGGGCTTTTGCATTAGCCTCAATGTTCTTACCATTTAAGCAATATTCTTTATTAGTTGTGGCAAGATATACACTAAGGCCAAGTCCTTTGAGGAACAAAGACATCTTAACCTTCCAAATTTGGATGTTAAGAGTGTCAAAGGTGGGTGGTGACATGAAGTCCATTGTGAGTGTACAAATCTTGTGATTAGCCTAAAAGAGGATCTTTAACTCTAGGTTGTTAGACCCAATATCAAGAGCACTTGGCTCTGATACCAATTGTAAGATCACCTAGAGGGGGGGTGAATAGGTGATGGCTAATCTAATGGTCACTTGTGAACAAATAATGCGGAATTAAAACTAAGTTGACCAAATAAAACTTCTTTTAATTGAACACTTATGTATAACACAAGAGTGTTGCCGAATTCCCCTTGCGAGGCTCTGGACAATCTCCTCTAGATTCCCCTTGAATGGGTTGAGGTGCCGCGTTGGCTCTCTTGGTTGAATACTAGTGTTAATAACAATCCCAAGCAAGTATAGCAATTATGAGCACAAAGGTATATCATGCATATAAGAGATAAAGACTATAAAGTAATGCAAGATATAAGTGAGACAAAAGGAGTAAGAGAGCAAGAGTGAGCAATCGCAAACACAAAGGGTTTGTTTCGAGGTTCGAGCATACTTGCTCTACATCCCCGCCTTCGACACACGAAGGATTTCCACTATGCACGATCCAACCGGATCTCTCCTTGGTGCCGCAACACCTACAAGCCCTCGGACTCCCAAAGTCCCTTACACACCACAAGCCCACCGGCTCGTCGAGGCCGCACCTCGTACAACAAGTCCGCACCCGAACTCAAAACACCGCGAGCATACTTGCCCGCTTCCTCAAATACAAAGAAAGATCTTGGTGATCTAAACACTTGATCACCTAACAAAACTCTCACTACAACACTCTCCTATAGGATAGATATAACTATGGATGCTCAAGTGTAGTGTGAGAAATCAAGGAAAGAACTTTGATGGAAAACTCAAGAAATCACAATAAACACTCTCTTGATAAAATCCCTTTTGATAGGAAATATTGGCACTCTATTTTGTGGAGAAAACTCTGCTAAAGAATGGAAATAACTGGACAAAAGCTCTCCTAAAATCTTAGCTCAAAACAATGACAAAACCCCCTTTTATAGAGGCCAGAAAATTCTGACCGTTGGGCTCTGTCAGAGCTTCCGGTCGACTGGTCCGGTCGACCGGCAACGGTCAAGAATCCGACCGTTGGAGCCTCCGGTCGACCGGCCCGGTCAACCGCGCACCTGGAGCAGAGAATTACTTCTCTGTCGGTCGACCGGTGCGGTCGACCAGAATTTCCAGAGAGCAGACTCTCTGAAGCGGTCGACCGTTCTCCAGTGCACACAGGCGTGCACGTCTGTGCACGTCCGGTCGACCGACCCGGTCGACCGGCCACTGTCAGTTCTGAAAAATCAGAACTGCCAGAACCTGAAAATTTGGGATTTAAAGATTGGTCTTTTTGGCTTAAAAAATCCCATAAATACTTAGAAATTCTACAAAAAATAGTTTTATGATATAGAAACATGCTTGCATAAAATCAAGGCATGTTATTAAAGATTTGACTATTTTTTGTAACTTGAAAATATTGGCTCATAATAAAAAACTGTTTTTCTAAAACAACATGTTTTTCCAAATTTTCATCAAATACAAAAACAAGATATACTTTAAGGCATAGTGTGTATGGATATGATCCACTACACAATCAAGATGAAATATCTAGTTTTTGACATAAAGCACTAAACTTGGTTTTGGATATAAGATATGTAAACTTGAAATACCAAGAACCAAATAGAATTTTGTCACAATGAAAATCTTTTCTTAACAAGAAAATCTTTTATGAAATGAAATTTTTATCATGAAAACAATTCTATCAAGAGTGTGTGTGTGATATGACTTGAGCAATCCACCAACTATTCTATCCTTTACATTTTAACTAAAACAAAAACAAACTTATACCTAGACACAAGTCTTCATCTTCTTGAAGTCTTCCCTTGAAGGCTTCTCATCTTCTTGACTTGGTCCAAGCTTGATCCAAAGCTCCTTGGATCACCCCGTGCTAGCTCCAAATCTTGACATTTAATCCTTTGTTGAGCTTTGCACCTACTAAGATCTTGATAAAGAATCTGTCACTAATTAAACAAGATCATTAGCAAATATAACTGCATGAGTTGATCATCATCAAAACTAGAGTGATAGGCCTTTGGGCCAACAATGTTCAGAGAGGATGACTTCTTGAGTTTTGGCAAACTAAGAGATTATTCTCAAATTTTCAAGCTTTCAGAGACCTAGTTCTCTAACTCAGAGTGCTAATTCCCTAGATCTTTCGCTCTCGAAGGAATTTTCAGAATTAGGCGAGAAGGAAACTCCAAGAAGTAGTGCTCAAAGACTGAACACTTGCATCATCAACGGGATAAAGTGATCATGCGCTGGTTAGACTCCCACTGGCACACTTTCCCAGAAATCTCATAATAGAGAACAATTATAAATTTTGTTTATTACTTGTAATTTCTCTTCACCTTTTCTTTTATAAGTTTTCCCCTTTCAAATCAATGAAAATAAGATGACGACTCCGTTAGGGACTGCTGAATTCTCCACAGTGAGAATCAAGTGCTGCAATGCGATGTTCAAACCCTTGGGTCTACTGCGAGACACTGGTCATTTATTTTGATCAAGAGAGGCTCGAACAACTTCTCTCTGGGGGTAGCACAAGCCCCTGCATGTGCGCAAGCACAGGAAGATCGCCATAGCCAGAGTGCCTCTGGCTACCGCTTGGAAGCAGGTCTCTGTTGAGTCTGACAATGTTCTCTGTGAATCTATCTCAGCCTCTGATTGGTTACTAATATTGAACATTTAATATCATATTCTCCTACTTATTATAGAATAAACTCTGCATTTTCCTAATTAAATGTTTAATTTATTTGCAGGCCCATTCCTAAAGGAAAGTGAAGAGAAACAAGCCCAAAAGCCCACCAAATTCTGATTTAATTCAGAAGAAATTCGAAATCAAGGAATCAGGGCTAAATCTTGGCATATCAAGAGGTTGAAAATCAGTTAAGAAGAATCCTCCCTGAATCAAGCGGTCGAAGCCAACAATCAAAGGCTGTTTCGTCAAATCCTGAAGCTGAAATGAGAAACCAGTAGAAGATATGGGCAAATCATTAAACCGGGGATCTCCATCAATTGGGTGTGGCCACCTGGCCACACTAGGACTGTGGAAACACGACCCTAGACATGTTTCTGCGGCCTTGTTAGGTCAGTTGGGATAGCGTTTGCTCCCCCAATCTTCTCAGGATTCCCCCTTTTGGTTTTACCCTATAAATACTAGTTTCAGCAGAGCAAAATTGGACGACCATACAGAGATAGGGTTTAGTCCAGTTTTTCAATTTTTAGTGTAGATTTTTGTTTTTCTTTTCATGTAATTTTTAGTTTTAATTTATGTAAATCAGAGGAGATCAGAGTTTCATAGGAGAACGAGAACGAAGCTTGTGCTGAGAGTGATATCGGTGTGAAATTTTCTTCTTTTCTCTTATTGTTATGAAATCGAATTTATAATTTCCTTTTGTATGTACTTTGTTTTCGTGTTCTTCTTCTTCTTCTCTACTTTTCTTCTTTTGTTACAATTGCTCTCCAAGTGAGTCTAAAAGCATCGAAAGAGCCTTGCCTTTGCGAGTGCCACCGATAGCTCATGACGATGGATTTTGAGTTTCATTCTGTATCACTTCATACTTGCAACGTCTTGATGATATAATGTGGAGAAAACGGGAATCACTCTTATGGGCTATACGTTGATCGCCTCGCTTCAAGGTAACATCATTGCAAAAGATTCAAGGTAGGTATTTTGCCAAATGAAGTAAGTAATTTTTAGTTTCTTTTCTTTTCTTTCATTCTTTAGTTTAGAACACCAACAATACCCACTTTTTTCCATTTTCAATTTCTTTGTAAATAATCATTCTCTATTTTTCTCCACCTTCTCCATCTATCGCTTTCTTTCTAACTTAACTATAACTCTTTTTCTCTTTTCTTTTTAAGAACTAAAGAAGAACTTTAACCAAACTTTGTATCTTAAAAGAAGACTTACTAAAAAGCTTCCATCGCTAGTCCCTCCTTGTAGATCACGACCCGCATAGCCACTTGCTATTGCGGTAGAATTGAGCACCTTGCACATTCTATTCTTAGATCTGAAATTCTGTATTTTTATGTGCAGGTAAAACCTCGAACAGCCTCCTGCGAGGCTAAATACACTCCATGTGAGTCTAACATAATCTTAAAAGAGACTAAATCAGCCTCGCACCCGCACAATAGTGCTATGTGCGAAGCTAAAAAAGCTCCACGTGAGCCTAAGATGGCCTCTTCCAAGGCTATATGGATTAAAAAAAAATCTAACTTAGCCTCATGTGAGTCTAGAAAAAGATCTCTTAAACCAGCTTCATGTGAAGCTAACAGAGCTCTTCACAGAGTTTAGGCTCGCCTGTCCTGTGAGACTAAGGGCAAAGCGCCTCTGTGTGCTGATAACGAATTTAATGTACCTTCGCTCCCACTGACAGCACTAAGTGCTAAAACAGTTCTTAGCCACAATGTTAGAACTAGAGCACTGTTTAGTGCTAATATTTTCTGCCATGAGGCTAATAATGAAGCACCATTGGTTGCTAGTAGCGAAAATATTCCAACTTCGCTCAAATCCAGGCTCGCCTCCATTGGCAGAGCTAAAGCAACAGCTTCGCGCCGTGAAACTAACTCTTTAGGCGAAGCT
Organism: Agave tequilana; assembly: GCA_038442645.1. NCBI lineage: Eukaryota > Viridiplantae > Streptophyta > Magnoliopsida > Asparagales > Asparagaceae > Agave > Agave tequilana. Next base: position 43,360 of record JAVJIF010018255.1, read on the forward strand.
ATTCTAGCTTCGACTGCAGCCAGAAAGCCAGCCTTTAAGGCCAAGCCTAGGGCTTTTCAGCCTAAAAAGGCTAGCATCCAGCCTCCCTAAGTTTCTGTATTGGGTCGTTTGAGTCCAGCTAACATAGATTTGTGGGAATATATGAGCAACCAGCAAAATTCCGCTTTGATGAACCCGTTCATATCTCGCCATCTCAGTGCAGACAGGCAGGGTGTCAATTTGTGACAATTCACTTTGTCCATTGCTATTTGGGGTCAATCCCCACAATGTCTCCTCCAAGTCAGCAGTCGGTATTCAACTGGTTATCAGTATAAGCTCAAGTCTTGGAAGACTACAAAGGTACTTTATCTTGTAGCCGCCTCTGTTAATATGACAAATAGAGGAATGGATCTGTTACGATCGTGGAGAAGAAGACAGGGGTTCATACTCCCCAGTCAGTTCCCCGGATTTGACTATAGTCCCGGCTTAAGTTAGGTACTGGTGGAACAAAAGGGTGCCTTCCAAGGTACTTGCTCTAGAGTAGCAATATCTTACATTTTCTTAACTTTTCTCTTATGTGCTCTGCAGGCATGCCTTTGTCCATGTTGCTTCAAATATGCAGTCATAGCTTCCTTGGCAGAGTGAAAGTTTGTATATAGCTATCAAAGCCCATACCTGAAAAGAGCTTGTTGAGCAAGCTGAGATAGCTGAGAAGTTACCTAAGAAGCTTGAGCCCTCAGTGTCCAAGAATAAATGGGGGCAACAACAAGGGACGAGATGTAGCTCAATCCTCCCAGGCCAAGGGCAAGGAAACCATGGCAGTCGAGCTGTCTGGAGAAGCTCCACTAAAGAAGAAGAAGAGCAACGCTAGCAACAATCAGGAGTACAAGTTTCCATCGAGACAATACTGTTGGCCCAGAGGCCTTCCACTCTAGTTTTGATGATGATTAACTCATGTAGTTATGTTTACTAATAATCTTGTGATTTTAGTTTCAGATCATTAATCAAGATATTAGTTGGTGATTAGCTTCAACAAAGGAGTTTGGAAGCTTTCACATGGTGATTCCAGAGCCCGAGCATCAAGATCATACATAGCACTCGTTGGAGTCTAGCTCGGTGGATCACGGAGTTTTGGATCGAGTCGACTTGAAGACGGAGTTCGTCAAGAAGACTTAGGTATCCTAGTTAGTTTATAGTTTTAGATCCATTTGTAAAGATTAGATAGTGTGATATGCTCAAGTTCACAACACACACACGTTTCGTGTTTTGAGTTTGGTTTTCGGTTTGATTGGTTTAACCGATCTTGGCTTTCATGAATAGTTAGATCAAAACAAGTTTACTTTGTTTTTATGTATATTAGATGTATTCTATATACATACATGCTTCATGAGGTTTTGTGTTTTGGTATTTTTAACAAAACATATTTTGGATTTAAAGACAAAAACTATGATATGTATATGTTTCATGTATATTGGACTTATGTTCATATGCATCATGCCTAAATGTGTTTAAGTATCATGTTTTTGTATTTGGATAAGATTTGGACAAAGTTTATTTGAAAAATCAATGTTTGGTAAAAATACAGGTTTTAGTTTTTGATAAAATTTGTAGGACACAAAAATAGTTCAAAATGTTTGATTTCTGTGTTGTAATTTTATCACATGTTTATATATCAATGTAAAATGATAAAACTATTTTTGTGGATTTTTAGAAGATTTATGGGATTTATTAGAATAATTTTTACCCTGTTTTTCTGACCCAGAACAGTGCCTGACAGGCTCTGTTGGTCGACCGCACGGTCGACCGAACCAGGAGCCGGTCGACCGGACGGTCGACCGACATGCACAGCCTGTTCACGTCTGCCCTGGCACTTGGGCCGGTCGACCGGGCGGTCGACCGGACCAGAGAGTTCTGCTCTCTGTTTTTTCCCGATCGACCGGCCGGTCGACCGCGAGTTGCCAACGGTCAAAATATGACCATTGGCGGTCGACCGGGCGGTCGACCGCCAGCCATCCAGGCTGAAAATTCAGCCTAACGGCTAGTTTCTTGGAGAGGGCTATTTAAGCCCCATTGACTTGAGTTTTTCACCAAGATTTTTGAGCCAAAAATTCTAGATCTCTCCAGTGTTTTTACAAGCTTTCAAAAAGTGTTTTAAAGCTTAAAGATTTTATCTTTGTTTTGTTTTCAAGGGTTTTAGAAAATTTAAAGAAAACTAGGTTTTGGGATATTGTTTTGGATCTTCATTTCTATCATTTACAAGAGGTTTCCCAAGTAGTTTTTCTTTGTTATTTGATTTCCAAAAACACCTTGATTTCCACTTGAGCTATATCACTCTATCCTATTCTATAGGATCATTTGTTTTGTGGAAAAGAAATTGAGTTTGTGGTTGAGGTATCCACTTGTTGTAAACCCCTTCTTTGTTGGATATCCCTCTTTGTAGAGGTTGATTTGGAGTGGTTGTTGCTCCCTCTTTGGTAGAGATTGAGGTTGTTGTTTACTCCCTCTTAGTGAGGTAGAGTTTAGAGTTGCTTGTATCCCTCTTCGGTAGAAGTGGATTGCATTTGTATAGCCTCGGTGGAGGTTGTTGGTTGAGAGAGGAGTTCGGTACTCCCTTTGTATTTGTACAAAATCCTCCTCGGTAGAGGTTCCCTCGGTGGGAGTTCTCGGTGGACAAGATAGTGGATTGGAAATCCTTCTTTGTGAAGGCGGGGACGTAGAGCTAGGGGCTCGAACCTCGAAACACATCTTTGTTTTTGCGTTTGATCCATTGTCTCTATACTCTCTCTCCTTTATTTATGTTGAGCATTGCATCTTTCATGTCATTCATATTGCTTGTGTTGTGCCTTGCATCTTTCATATTGTTATATATCCATTATATGCTTGGCTTGTGTCTGTGCACCTCACTTGTGCTTAACCACGAGAGCTTCATATAGCACCTCAACTCTTATTCAGAGGAATCAAGAGGAGTTAGTCCAGAGCCCTTCACGGGGAATTCGGCTACACTCGTTGGTTGCACTAAGTGCAGTTGCAAATTAGTTTTAATTTCTGCATTTAGTTTTTAGATTAGCCCTATCACCTATTCACCCCCCTCTAGGTGATTTCAATTGGTATCAGAGCCTCTGCTCCTGATATATGGTTTAACCACCTAGGAGCTTGATCTTGGTTTGCTAATCTTTCATTTGCATTTTGCACGTATATTTGTTCGCACACACATCATGGATTGCTTGTCACCTCCCATGTTCGATGCTTCCAACATTGACATATGAAAACTTAGGATGTCCATGTATTTGAAGACCTTAGGCTTGCATGTTTTCTTGTCGCTACCAAGAAATGCTATCTTGGTAATAGCAATCATATAGGGGCCAATGCACAAGCCTTTGAGGCTATTAGAAGCACGCTTTCAAAGGAATATATTATGCTTGTTTCTAACTTTGATTCCGCCTTTGCAATGTAGAATATGTTGACCACCTCCACCTCCAAGCTTCAATTGCCAATCCAACCAGAGGAATCTAGTGGAGAATTTGAGTCACAATGCTTCATGGTCTAAGAGAATGACTCCCTTGAGGTACACTCGGAAACTCAATTAAATAATGATGATTGTGCTAGTTCTTCATGTGATGATTATGTGGATCCAAATGCTTTAAATGAAGAACTTTCTATTGTATGTGAAAAATTATTGAAAAATATAATTTGTTGAAAAAGAAGAGTTTTGAACTTAATAAAGAAAACAAGGATTTTTGTTCAAGACTTGATTTGGTTTTGTAAGAGAAAGAGGAGATTTCTAATGAAAGGGATTCATTGAAATCTAAGCTTGAACTTGCCTTAAAAGAAAATGAATTTTTAAAATCTAAAATGATTGTAATGATTTTTTGAAGAAAAATGAAAACTTGTCTTCAAAAGTTAATTTTGTTTTAAAATAGAATGATTCTTTAAAATTGAAAATTGCTTCTATTTCCAAGGAATTGGAAATTTGTTTAAAGAAAAATGAATCTTTAAAAAATAATATTGTTTCACATGTTTGCCATGCTAGGATAGTTTCACCTAGATCACCCCTTGCATGCTCCACTTCTTCTATAATTAAAATGATATAAATTTGTTGAAGAAGAATATGGATTATTTGGGCTCCACTTTGAGCCATTGTGCCATGAACCATACACGCTGGCGCTGGGATTCCTTGGTTCGAAAGAAACAAGTTCCATCCTTGCATGCACACCCATCACGGCATACACATGCTCCTCACGTACATACCCATCACACTTTGTATGCTCATGTGTACACTTGTACACATTGTGGACGTAAGGTCCACCTTGCTAAATTTTATTTTTATCGTATAAATGATTATAATTTAGCAAATAAATTTGTTTAGGTTAGGAAAGGTACTAACCCCCATGGACCCAAAAAGTTGTGGGTACCAAAGACCACCCCTGTTGTATTTGATGTAGGTGTGGGCTCTCGCATGATGTGAGAGTAGCGGTACCTTTGAGTGGATGCGTTCCGAGCTTCATGAGGACTATTTGAATGCATCACTTTCAAGGGGAGTTTGGTGGGAGGACCACTGTGGTTTGGAGAACTAGAGAGGTGCCCTCATCGGTTTTGGTATCGATCTCTAACTCCCGTTTATATTTGCATGCTTTTCATGTCTTTGATTTATAGCATGACTTGTTTTATTGTTCGTTATGCCATGCCATGTTTATTAGAATAGTAATATACATGTTTAGTTATTTGAGACACCCATATTTATATGGATCTATATCTATGTGTTCTCACCTTGTTTTTGTTGGTCCCGAGATGATGCCAAATGCGGAACTTTATCTGTTGGCACTTATGGATCTAAACTACAAAGTCAACACAAATACTAAACAAAGAAGGATTAAGTTAAACAAATAAATAAATTTGCAGTAAAGGAAATCAAATCTCAGAAAAGTTTAGACAAACGCAAACACGAGAGATTTATCCTGGTTCGGTCCTCGTGACCTACATCCAGTCCCCAAGCCACCCGCTTGAGATTTCCTTTATCCTTGATTTTGTACACCCAAAATCACAACCATGCACACCACTTGACAAATTCCCTTTACCAAATTTGTACACCTTCTCTCTACACCAAGAGAACAAACTTCACCTTGTACAACTGCTTCTACACCAAGAAGATTCCCGTGTACAATGATTGCTTTGAGTATTACAACACTTTCCTATAAGCCTTGGTATTGTGTATGAACGTGGACAAGGTCTAGTATAGGAGACAAACTTCAGAGAACTTTACAAAGGAATTTGACTTTTGGTGAAGAACTGAAGTGAAAATTAGTTTTCAGGTTTAACATAATTTTGATTTAGAAAACTGAAGATGAGAATTGGTATTTTTTCCTTAGATTAACAACCCTATTTATAGATGCACTCTAGGAGTAGTTAGGGTAGTTAATAGGTGCCTTTTGAATGTTCAAACGTTGAAGAACGTTGCAAAAAATACCAGAATATAGAAACTGTCCAACAGTCAGAAACTGCCTATAGTCGACTTGCCTCTTGAGTTAGTCGACTATACAAGGCAAATTTCCAAAGGTTAGTCGACTACATTTGAGTATAAGTCGACTAGGTCAAGTTAAGTTCGAGTGACAGTTTTCTGGTTAACTGAATTAAGTCGACTGCAACTTCCTTTAAGTCGACTGACTAGTGATTAGTCGACTAGGGGCATAGGATTAGTCGACTACAAGGTCTATTAGTCGACTATATATTCTGTCAAGTTGATTAATGGACAAACAGAGAGTTGGGATCTTTCAGGACAAAAGATAGTCGACTAGGGAAACCTATAAGTCGACTATACCATGTATTAGTCGACTAGTATTATTTATAAGTCGACTAATAATATATATTAGTCGACTAATCATTTTGATAAGTCGACTAGTAACCTGTATTAGTCTGCTAATAGGAAGGGTCAAGTCTGCTAATAGCAAGGGTCAAGTCTACTAATATGAAGGGTCAAGTCTACTAATAGGTGATCAAGTCTACTAATAGGTTATGATATGTGTGTGTGCATCAAGGCTTTTGACATACTATTTCACAATTACAAACCACATCATATCAACTCTCTTTGGGACATCTTGATCATGAAGAACTCTTGATTCGTCGTGTGTTAGAGCTCCAAATGAAATGCTTCAAAAAGTCTTCATCAAAACAAGTTCCAACATTCTCCCCCTTTTTGATAATGACGCTTTGTGTGCACAAGTGCTCCCCCTGCAGAAAATATGTTATATGTTCCTCCCCTGCAGAAATTGGGTTATAACAAATATAGAAAGACTGTGTTCTCCCCCTGCAACAAATATATATATATATATATATATATATATATATATATATATATATATATATATATATATATATATATATATATATATATGTTCTTATCAATATTCTTATATGGTACCTGCAAGATAAATGTTAGATGGTACCAAATATAAAAGAACATATTAACCTTTAGGATTCCAAATCCATTTTGAATTTGGTTTCCACCTGTTGGTATACACATAATTGCAAGAATTACATATATCATGAATGTATGATGCAATATAGGTATTTTTATCATGAATACTTAAATTCTTAGGAATCCATATAAACTTATTTTTCTTAGACTTTCTTTTTACAAAAGAATCATATGGATTACAACAATATGAAGATTTTTCAATAAATCCAAGATCATAATTATTATGTGACAACTTCTGAAAAGATAGTAAATCATTCAATTTTCTTTTCCTTGATTGAACTTAGTCACATTTTGCAAATATCTTCATATTTCTTTTGAAAACTGAAATCTTTATCTAAAATAGAAATCTTTTTATTCAAAGACTCAGTTTCCTTTTTAAGAAAAATGTTCTCTTTTATAAACTTCTCATTATCATTTTTCAAAGATGATATGACTTTTTCAAACTCATCTTGTTGAGAATTTATAGAAGATACTTGTAAAGCATAACATGAATTTTCATTTAAAAGTTTTTTATTTTCTTTTGATAAAACTTTATTTTTTAGTTTTTCATTTTTCAGATCATTAAACAATTCATGAAATGCATCAGAAAGTTCAGTAAATGATACCTCATCATCTTCTATCGCCATGTAACATAGGTTGACACGTTCAGTGGTTTTTCTTCATCAGAGGACGAGGAATCACTGGTTTCCCATGAGGCTTTGTAGTCTTTTATCTTTCTGAACTTTTTGCTCTTGTATTTGCCTTTATTCTTGAGCAATGGGCAATCTATCTTCATATGACCTGGTTTATTGCAATTAAAGCATTTAAATTTACCTTGCTTTAGAAATCTCCTGAATTTCTTTGAAAGCATTGCCATCTCCTCTTCATTGTCATCGAAATCGTCCGTGTCGGAGGATGCATGGAAGGCAAGTTCTTTCTTCTTTGAGTGGTGTTGTCGTTCCTCCTTCTTTCTTTCTTCTAATTGCACTTCATATGCCATTAGATTACCGATTAGGTTTTCTAACGACAAAGTTGAGAGATCATTGGCTTCTTCAATTGCTGTTGTCTTCTTCTCCCATTCTGGTGTGAGTGCACGAAGGATCTTGCGAACTCTTTTGACTTGGGTGTAGTCCTTTCCAAGAGATGCTAAGGAGTTGATAATGTCGGTGAATCTTGTAACCATTTCTGATATGGTTTTATTCTCCTCCATTTTGAATAATTCAAACCTGTGGACAAGAACAAATATCTTAGATTCTTTAACTTTACTTGTGCCTTCGTGTGTTACCTGAAGAGTATGCCATATTTGATGTGCAGAAGTGGCTGTTGAAACTCTGTTGAACTCTTCTTTGGTTAATGCATAGAACAAAGCATTCATCGCTTTGGCGTCAAGGTTGCATTCTTCTTTTGATCCTCACTCCAAGTGTTGTAGTTGGTTGTTGGCTTGGTGTACGATGCTTCTACGATGTTCCAAAGTTCGTAGTTGAGCGATTGCAAGTAGATCTTCATTCTACACTTTCAATAATTGTAGTTGGATCCGTCAAATAGCGGTGGACGTTGTGTAGAATGTCATTCCTTGAATTGGGATGATGAAAACTCCGTTGCCATCCTTGTTGTTGACTAGGTATGCAGGGCTTGTATGCCGGTTCGGGGTATGCAGGGCTCTGATACCAAATGTTGGTCCCGAGATGATGCCAAATGCGGAACTTTATCTGTTGGCACTTATGGATCTAAACTACAAAGTCACCATAAATACTAAACAAAGAAGGATTAAGTTAAACAAATAAATAAACTTGCAGTAAAGGAAATCAAATCTCAGAAAAGTTTAGACAAACGCAAACACGAGAGATTTATCCTGGTTCGGTCTCGTGACCTACATCCAGTCCCCAAGCCACCCGCTTGAGATTTTTCTTTATCCTTGATTTTGTACACCCAAAATCACAACCATGCACACCACTTGACAAATTCCCTTTGCCAAATATGTACACCTTCTCTCTACACCAAGAGAACAAACTTCACCTTGTACAACTGCTTCTACACCAAGAAGACACCCGTGTACAATGATTGCTTTGAGTATTACAACACTTTCCTATAAGCCTTGGTATTGTGTATGACAAGGTCTAGTATAGGAGACAAACTTCAGAGAACTTCACAAAGAATTTGACTTTTGGTGAAGAACTGAAGTGAAATCAGTTTTCAGGTTTGGCAGAATTTTGATTTAGAAAATTGAAGATGAGAATTGGTATTTTTGCCTTAGATTAACAACCCTATTTATAGATGCACTCTAGGAGTAGTTAGGGTAGTTAATAGGTGCCTTTTGAATGTTCAAACGTTGAAGAACGTTGCAAAAAAATACCAGAATATAGAAACTGTCCAACAGTCAGAAACTGCCTATAGTCGACTTGCCTTTTGAGTTAGTCAACTATACAAGGCAAATTTCTGAAGGTTAGTCGACTACATTTGAGTACTAGGTCAAGTTAAGTTCGAGTGACAGTTTTCTGGTTAACTGAATCAAGTCGACTGCAACTTTCTTTAAGTCGACTGGACTAGTGATTAGTCGACTAGGGGCATAGGATTAGTCAACTACAAGGTCTATTAGTCGACTATATATTCTGTCAAGTCGACTAATGGACAAACAGAGAGTTGGGATCTTTCAGGACAAAAGATAGTTGACTAGGGAAACCTATAAGTCGACTATACCATGTATTAGTCGACTAGTATTATTTATAAGTCGACTAATATCATATATTAGTCGACTAATCATTTTGATAAGTCGACTAATAACCTGTATTAGTCTGCTAATAGGAAGGGTCAAGTCTGCTAATAGCAAGGGTCAAGTCTACTAATAGAAGGGTCAAGTCTACTAATAGGTGATCAAGTCTACTAATAGGCTATGATATGTGTGTGTGCATCAAGGCTTTTGACATGCTATTTCACAATTACAAACCACATCATATCAACTCTCTTTGGGACATCTTGATCATGAAGAACTCTTGATTCGTCGTGTGTTAGAGTTCCAAATGAAATGCTTCACAAAAGTCTTCATCAAAACAAGTTCCAACAGTTTTTAACTAATATGTATGTCATAAATCTAATGCGCATCATATACATAATGATCATATGGATGTTTATGACCTTTTTTTTTGAATGCTTCATGATTTGAATATATGTTTAAATGTTAGTTTTCATTAAGACTAGAATTATACTTGTACATATAGTGGGCCACAAATAAATATTTATATGTTTGAGCTTGAACGCTTAGTTGTACCCATTAAATGTGCTAGTATAGTCTAGTTTTGATGATTCTTGCATTTGACTTGTATTTATTTTATCCATGTTTTATGATCATGTGTTCTCACTTCATGTATATGTCCATCTTGCCTAAACTATTGATTATACATATACATCCTTTGAGCCACGTGTCTTAATGCATATACATTTATGGACTCGTTATGTTTTGGATATGTATGTATACTTTAGTTTATACTTGACATACATATACCTTGAAGAATCGAGTTTTGATGATTTTCATGTTTTAAGGAATATTGAGCTTGAATGTCTATTTTCATGATTATCTGTGTCACATTACACTTGTACACTCACTTCATTTAAATGTTTCTCATGAGTATGTTTTTCATGAGTATGTATGGGCTTTATGAACTTCGAGTGTTTAGTGCCATGTGATTTACATGTATTTCATGAAATATAATTTTGTTTTATTCCTTACTTGAAGGATTTCGTACTAGTTTACAAGTTTTTCCATATAACTAGTTACGGTATTCTTTGTTATGGTAGAGTTTTTCAAACAAACTATATTTTCAAACCTATTTTTGAAAACCGCTACTTCAACGGGCGGTTGGATGGGCGATCATGCCTATGTATGCTTTATATTGAAAATCTTTTTAAACATGAGCATGATTGGGTGGTAGGAAATATGAGATATACATTTGATATTATTGTTGTTTTAATTGGTATCATTGAATCTTTTCAATTGGTATCAATATTGACATTTTCTTGTATACTCATATATTTTGTATGTATATATGCTTGGACTTCAAATAGTATCAATTTCGATTGGTATCTTATTTTTCATACATATATATTTTTATTTAGTATTTCATAAAGTGGGAGAAAACTCGTATTTCATCTTTCAATTGGTATTTTGTTTACCATTGGTTCTGTATTTCACTCCCATACTTTATGATGAAAAATGATTGAAAAATTAATATTGATTTTTATTTGGTATCATATGCTTATTAAGATAAATACCTTACAATTGATATCAAGATGTTATTTGTTTACTTTCTTTTGATATCATGTAATGAAAGATATATTGTTTTCTTTCAATTGGTATCATAAAATATTTTGATTTGTCTTGCCTATATGCAAGAGGAGCTTAACATCTCTTCTACATATAGATTCATATTGAGTGTATCTTATATTGAGGAGCTTGACAACTCGTCTTTATGCGATACACGTGTGTAGAAGGAGCTTCACATCTCCTCTTATGCATTGTATATTATGTGTTATGTGAATTAGGGCTTGTCATTCCTCCTTCATGTAATGCATATATGTAGGGAAGTTAACTTAGCGTCTTCCTCTTCATGAATGTATATCGCATATATCTTTTATTGATTTGTTTTATGTCACCCCTTTGTTGATTTTTGTTTTTGACAAAAAGGGGGAGAACATTTTGTTTTTACTTTAACCCCTTTGTTGATGATTGATAAAAGGGGGGAGAAGTATTTGGTATATATATATATGCATTTTTTGGAAAAAGGATTTATGTTCATGCATAGCAATAAAAGAATTTGATGTGATAAGAATTTGATGAGTTTTATGCTTGTATGCTTGTTTGGCATCATGCATTTGCATACATGTTTATGAGCCTTCATTGCATATTTATTATGTTTCTTCCTATGCATGAGTTAAGGGGGAGCTTCCTTGAAGCTTAACTTTAATCCATGCATATATAACTCCATGAGTTTTGTCATCATCAAAAAGGGGGAGATTGTTGGCCAGAGGCCTTTCACTCTAGTTTTGATGATGATTAACTCATGTAGTTATGTTTACTAATAATCTTGTGATTTTAGTTTCAGATCATTAATCAAGATATTAGTGGTGATTAGCTTCAACAAAGGAGTTTGAAAGCTTTCACATGGTGATTCCAGAGCCCGAGCATCAAGATCATACATTGCACTCGTTGGAGTCTAGCTCGGTGGATCACGGAGTTTTAGATCGAGTCGACTTGAAGACGGAGTTCGTCAAGAAGACTTACCTAGTTAGTTTTTAGTTTTAGATCCATTTGTAAAGATTAGATAGTGTGATATGCTCAAGTTCACAACACACACACGTTTCATGTTTTGATTTTGGTTTTCGGTTTGATTGGTTTAACCGATCTTGGTTTTCATGAATAGTTAGATCAAAACAAGTTCACTTTGTTTTTATGTATATTAGATGTATTCTATATACATACATGCTTCATGAGGTTTTGTGTTTTGGTATTTTTAACAAAACATATTTTTGGATTTAAAGACAAAGACTATGATATGTATATGTTTCATGTATATTGGACTTATGTTCATATGCATCTTGCCTAAATGTGTTTCAGTATCATGTTTTTGTATTTGGATAAGGTTTGGACAAAGTTTATTTGAAAAATCAATGTTTGGTAAAAATACAGGTTTTGGTTTTTGAAAAAATTTGTAAGACAAAAAAATAGTTCAAAATGTTTGATTTCTGTGTTGTAATTTTTATCACATATTTATATATCTATGTAAAATAATGAAACTATTTTTGTGGATTTTTAGAAGATTTATGGGATTTATTAGAATAATTTTTACCCTGTTTTTCTGACCCAGAACAGTGCCTGACAGGCTCTGTCGGTCGACCGCACGATCAACCGAACCAGGAGCCGGTCGACCAGGCGGTCGACCGACATGCACAGCCTGTGCACGTCTGGCCTGGCACTTGGGCCGGTAGACCGGGCGGTCGACCGGACCAGAGAGCTCTGCTCTCTGTTTTTTCCCGGTCGACCGGCCGGTCAACCGCGGGTTGCCAATGGTCAAAAATATGACCGTTGGCGGTCGACCGGGCGGTCAACCGCCAGCCGTCCAGGCTAGAAATTCAGCCTAACGGCTAGTTTCTTGGAGAGGGCTATTTAAGCCCCATTGACTTGAGTTATTCACCAAGATTTTTGAGCCAAAAATTCCAGATCTCTCCAGTGTTTTTACAAGCTTTCAAAAAGTGTTTTAAAGCTTAAAGATTTCATCTTTGTTTTGTTTTCAAGGGTTTTAGAAAATTCAAAGAAAACTAGGTTTTTGGGATATTATTTTCGATCTTCATTTCTATCATTTACAAGAGGTTTCCCAAGTAGTTTTTCTTTGTTATTTGATTTTCAAAAATACCTTGATTTCCACTTGAGCTATATCACTCTATCCTATTCTATAGGATCATTTATTTTGTAGAAAAGAACTTGAGTTTGTGGTTGAGATATACCACTTGTTGTAAACCCCTTCTTTGTTGGATATCCCTCTTTGGTAGAGGTTGATTTGGAGTGGTTGTTGCTCCCTCTTTGGTAGAGATTGAGGTTGTTGTTTACTCCCTTTTGGTGAGGTGGAGTTGGAGTTGGCTTGTATCCCTCTTCGGTAGAGGTGGATTGCATTTGTATAGCCTCGGTGGAGGTTGTTGGTTGAGAGAGGAGTTCGGTACTCCCTTTGTATTTGTACAAAATCCTCCTCGGTGGAGGTTCCCTCGGTAGGAGTCCTCGGTGGACAAGATAGTGGATTGGAAATCCTTCTCGGTGAAGGTGGGGACGTAGAGCTAGGGCTCGAACCTCAAAAACATCTTTGTCTTTGCGTTTGATCCATTGTCTCTATACTCTTTCTCCTTTATTTGTGTTGAGCATTGCATCTTTCATATCATTCATATTGCTTGTGTTGTGCCTTGCATCTTTATTATTGTTATATATCCATTATATGCTTGGCTTGTGTTTGTGTGCATCACTTGTGCTTAACCACGAGAGCTTCATATAGCACCTCAACTCTTATTCAGAGGAATCAAGAGGAGTTAGTCCAAAGCCCTTCACGGGAATTCAGCTACACTCGTTGGTTACACTAAGTGCAGTTGCAAATTAGTTTTAATTTTCGCATTTAGTTTTTAGATTAGCCCTATCACCTATTCACCCCCCTTAGGTGATTTCAAATACTCCTTCAAAGACAAGCAGGTGGTGACAATCTTCTATTTGCTCAACAAGGATAAAAAGCTCAAGTTACCCGAAATTCTATGCCCCGATAAAGTTGGATGTACAAATGACTCCAACTATTGTCTCATGCACAGGATGGTTCACCATCCTACCAGAAAATATTTTGTCCTTAAGGACAAGATTCAAGCATTGTTCGATGTTGATATTCTGACATTAAAATCAGAACAAAAGAAAGTCATTGTTAACATGGTGATTCTCAATTTGAGACTTTCCCGAAGGTGACCATCCAGGACGGAGTTGCTCCCCCCCTGAAGCGAGGATGGAAGTCATCAACCTACTGGCCAAGAAGCAAGAGGCTAAAGGTCTTGTCCCTTTGACAACAAAATTTGGGGAGATCATGTGGCTGCACCTAGACATTATCAAAAATGAGCAATGGGAATCAAGTCAACCCAAGCTCAAGGGTAAATCTTGCAACATTATCTCTTTGGCAGTAGACAATGATATCGCAATAGTGGCTTCTCTCAGTAGCTCTGAAGAAGAGAAGTTCGCTTTCGTATCACAGCCGGTTGGCACACGGTCTGGCAAACAATACTTACAATAGTATGACCAAACGCCCGATGAGACACAACATCCAACGACGTCAGGAACCGCTGTACCTGTCAGGCCCCTATTTCCAAGGACAAAGAAAAGCAAAAGGAAGTACATTTTGATAAATCCTTGAAGAACCCTTCTCAAGGACTCAACGCTCCTTTCTGCTTTGACATACTGGCACAATTGGCTGATATTCTAGCTCGTATTACCCTGCGCTAGCTACTCTGTCTCTTAAAGGAAATGAGAGAGGCACTTAGGGATGCGTTTACCGACTCAAAATTATTTCTAGCACAAGTTCCCTCAATCCCTACTGATGATAACGAGACTCCATGTTCCCAATGTCATATGGTACAACAGCAGGTACCATCATCTTCACTTCTGAGGACATGACATGATCGATCTTTATACTACTCAGGATACATTGGGTCTACACACATTGAGAGGATACAAGTCGACCCTGGGTCTGCTTTAAGCATCATCCCCAAAAGACTCCTCTATTTCCTCGACATCCCACTGAGTAGGTTATCGACCACGACTATAATCATATACGTCTTCAACGCCAAGAGTAGTCATCCTTTGGGAAAGATCCGTCTTTGATGGCAAATTGGAGATTTGAAATCAGAAGTGCTGTGTTATATCATCGACACTGACATATCTTATAATCTCTTGTTCGGACAGCCTTGGATCCATGCCAACTGGATTGTGCCTTTCACACTTCACCAATGCTTCAAGTATGTGGATGATAAGGCGATGGTCAGGATGGTGTTCACCGAAATATTGTCATTCAAAGGAGTGGAGAATTACTCCACTGATTCTCTACTTTAAAAGAGAATGGAAAAGTGGTGAAAAAGTCGTTGTCAGATGACATCGATAGCGGCAACGAAGCGAACTCAGAATCAGGAGATGATATAGTGGCTTCTTTTGATGAAGAACCAATTGTAGCATATTTTGATAATCTTTATTGTAATAATTCTGCCGAAAATGACAGTGAATGGGTTTTAATGCAAATGTTAATTTCAATTATTCAGTATGTCTTGATGATGTAAATACTCCTGTTGACATGAGTCCTTTACAAATGCCTCTGCCAATGTTGACGACGCATGCAAGTAAAAGATAATGATGAATCTTTCTTTGTAGTTCCATCTCTAAAGAAGGACCAATCGCTAACCATGTTTGGCAGAGTCTGACATCAGATTACTACATACAACGACTCGGATGAAGACTTGCCCCCATAATTCTTTCATTATGCACGATCAGCGCACCATAAGATAAAGAAAATGGGATACGACTTACGTCGTGGTGAAGGCCAAAACTTTGAAAAGGGATGACTAATTCCTCTATAACCTTTCATGTTGAAAGGAAAGCCAGCCAACTATTATGATCAGACTCGCAGGAGTTTGGGATACGTTATCCCATCCACTCAATCTGATTCAGAATCTGAAGAATCTCTACTATCATATTTCTCAGACTCATTGGACTGGAAATCTGATGCAAGGACTAGAAATCTGATGCAAGTATAAGGGTTATCTTCAAGAAGCTCTTCGCCAACATGAATCAACTAGTCAGGTGGAGCGAGAAGAAGACATTGAGCCATTCGACAGTGATCCATGAGCTCAAAAACTTGATCTTCAATATGAGAAGTATTTCAAGCAACGCAAGCCTCCTTCAGAGGATAAAGTGATCCAAGTCAATGTGAGTGATCAGACGCACCCGAAGCTCATCTCTATAAGCGAAAGCTTATCGCCAACAGAGAAGCAAGACCTTATATCTCTCATACGAGAATATATAGATATAGATATCTTTGCCTGGAGCTATGAATACATGCCTGGTCTCGACCCTCAGGTGTCCATGCATCATCTTAATATCAAACTAGACACTAAACTAGTTAAGCAGCAACAATGACGGTTTTGACCCCCCATTATGGAGGCGATCAAAATCAGATTTCATAAACTCATCGAATGTGGCTTCATTCGAGAGGAACAACACCCAGACTAGGTCGCTAATATTGTGCCCATTCTTAAAAAGAACAGAAAGATCAGAGTCTACATTGACTTTCGCGATCTTAATACTGCCTGTCCTAAAATGAATTTACCCATCCTTGACATCATAATTGACAACACATGTGGTTTCAAAAGGATGTCCTTTATGGATGGCTTCTCATGGTACAACCAAATGAAGATGTACTCGGATGATGGTAAGCATACGTCACTTTGAATTCTGCTACACAGTAATGCCTTTTGGCTTGAAAAATATAGGCACAACCTACCAGTGTGCAATGAGCACAATCTTTCGTGATCACTTACGAAAAATGGTGGAGTGTTATGTTCATGACAACGCGATCAAAAGTCGCAACTAGAACAACCACCTTCACGACCTGAGGACAGTGTTCAATCTCATGTGGGCTCACTAGCTGAAGATGAACCCAATAAAGTTTTTCTTGGGAGTTTCAAGTGGCAAGTTCCTTAGATTCATCATCACATCCAAAGGAATTCACTTCAAGATCAAAGCAATACAAGCTATGCAGTCTCCGAGAAACCTTAAAGCTCAGGGGTCTACAAGTTAGGCTTGCCTACATCTGAAGATTCATCACAGATCTATCAGGTCACTATCAATCGTTTACACGATTAATGAAGAAGGACGTCTCTTTCATCTAGGATGACGCTTTCCAGAAGGCTTTTGAGGATATCAGGAATACCTCACTAAGCCTCCGGTCCTGCTCCCATTTGAGGTAAACCATTCTTATTTAATATAAGAGCTATGGACCATTCTTTAGGTTATCTGCTTGCACAAAAGAATGATGAAGGTGCTGAGCAAGCCATCTACTACCTCAGCAGAACCTTGATTTGGGTTGAGAGTCCTACAACCCAGTAAGGAGGAGTGCCTCACTCTCTTCTTCGCCATCCAGAAGACACGACATTACTTGGTCGGGCAGACTATTCATGTCATTTTAAGAGTCAATCCTCTACGGATTCTCATGACAAAGCCATATTCTCTGAACTCCATATTAGCTAATTGGGCCATACTGCTATCCCAATATGTCATGACCTTTGTACCTCAGAAGGCAATCAAAGGCTAAACCCTCCCAGCTTGCTTAGCAGCTCATTCAGTTCTGGAGACTTTAACACTACATGAAGATATCCTAGATGAGGTCATTAAAGCCAACTGACTTCAAGCGATTATGTATGACAAATGTTCTTTAATGGTGCATCAATAACAGGCCCTAAGGGCAAAATTGTCGCGAGAGTGGGGGTAGCGTTTGTTTCTCCAAATGACCACGTACTCCCTCGTGCCTTTTCATTAACAGAACCCTATTCCAATAATGTGGCTAATAACATTGCCAGGCTTATTGGCCTCCAGCTCGCTTAACAAATGGGGGTAACATATTTCAAAGCCTATGGTGACTCCAAGTTGATCGTCAATTAGATCAAAGGAGAATATGAGGTTTGACATGAAGACGTGATACCTTATCACTATGCAGCCATCCAATTGGCTAACACATTTGATGGCTTTTACATCAGCAATATGTCTCTCCTTAAAAACACAAAGGCAGACACTTTAGTTGCGCTTACAGCTACATTGGCTTTACCAACTAATATCTGTTACCGTCTTATTGTAGCTACTCGTCATCTTTTCTACCAGAAGTTCAGTTTAGAGGTTAGTGAAGTTCATACAACCTCAACGCACTTCAAATCTAGAGACTTGTGATTTCCTATCATTGACTATGCCCTGCACAACATATTGCTCGATGACCTAAGGAGGCAGCTTCCATTCAACAAAGGTCTCCTCATTTTTATTATGACTCAGAGGTGAAGACACTTTTCTGCCATTCATACAATGGCATACTCCTTCACTGCCTATCCAATTCAGAACCATAAGTACTAAAAAATGCTCATGGTGGCATATGCGGGTGCCCATCAGCTGGGTTCAAAGCTCAAAACCGATTGCATAGACTTGGCTATTATTGGCCAATGATGATCGCTGATGAGTGCAATATGCAAAACTGTGTAAAGCATGTCAAACTCACGCAAATTTCATACACCAACCCCCAGAGTTGCTCCATCCAACAGTCGCTTTATGGCCTTTTAAAGCCTGGGGAATCGATGTCATAGGACCTATTAGTCCCCAATTAGTGAAAGGTCATGGTTTATCCTTGCTATAACCGGGTACTTTTTGAAGTGTGCTAAAGCTGTATCTCTCACCAAAGTTAAAAATACCAATATTATTGGCTTCATCAAACACTATATCATCTACCGATTTGGTGTTCCTAGAGGATCATCCATGACAACGGTTCTCAATATATGAGCTGATCATTCCATCAATTCTGTGACAAATATCAAATTCAGAATGTAGCTTCAACTGCATACAATCACGCTACCACTGTGTTAGCAGAACATTCAACAAGACGATTATTAAGCTCCTCAAAAAGTTCATCTCCACAAGCAAATGAAATTAGAACAAGAAGCTTAGCGGATGTCTTTGGGCCTATCGAATGACAATCCGAACTCCTACTGGCAATACGCCTTTCTTTCTGGTCTAAAGGTGTGAAGCAGTCACCCTTAGAGATTCAAATACTGTCACTTCGTGTTGCTCTGACAACCAAGCTGACAGACGGAGACAACCATCGGCTGCGTCTCTAGGAGGTTGAAGCGCTGGATAGGAAATGACTATAGGCTCAACAACGTATTGAGCTGTATCAGGTTCATATCTCAAAGGCCTTTAACAAAAAGGTCAAAGAGAGAGTCTTCTAGAAAGGAGACTTGATCTTAACTGTTAGGCGACCCATGGTCATGACACACAAGACCAAAGGCAAGTTCCGACCAAAGTAAGAAGGGCCTTTTGTAGCAGAGATAGTTTACTCAAATGAAACTTAAACGATGACACGTCATGATGCCGATCAATAGCAAATTCCTGAAGAAATATTATCCATGATCACATTAACACTATACGTCTGATCATCAAGTTAGATTTATCTGACTATTCTATTCCTTAATGGAATAAATTCTCCAAGCGAAACTCTGTTCATTCCCGGAGGAATCATATGAGAAATCAATCCTCAACACAAGCATAGTAGTCCTCATCAATCGTCGACCGTTCAACCAACTTAACAATACCTGATCAATAACCTTCATCAAGAGATGGCGCTCTTGATCTTCCAAAGTCGGTTGTATATGCAAAGCCAGAATCTTATTGAACAACGGGTCGATCCCCTTATCAGTAAATGCCGAAGTGACATCGTCATCGAACTGCTATCCATGATTTTCTTCAGGAATAGCATAAGGCATTATGCCCAACAGTGTAGGAGTAGCTAACAACTTCCTCGCTGAAGTTCTATTCAGCACATAAGAAGCCAGTAAAATTTTCTCGCGGAGCCTTCCCAATGAATTTAAGGTCTCCTTACAATGAAAACGAATAGTATCCTTTCTAAGCGAATTCTGTTTCTATTCCCTCAGAGTCTCCAGTTGTCATGTAAATGATTACCTTTGACAAACTCCTCCAAAACTCTATAGAGAACACTTAGTTTTCTATAATCCCTTATAGAATTTTCTCTCATTTCCCAGCGGAGTCCCTAGTTGTTACGTTAATGATTGCCTCTGATAACTTTTTGAAAATTCCATTGGGGACGCTAATTTTCTCATAGAGTTTGTACTCACTGCTTTAATCCCCAGTGAGTTTTAGAAGTCATCTGCGGAGTGAAAACCCAAAAAGTACACCATATTATTTAAAATAACAAACAATTCAATGCCTCAGATGGTTAAGAATAAAGGAAAAAGTTGGCTTTTAACCCAACGAAAAGTTCTTGACAATCATCAAGCTGAGGGGAATAGCATAGATAGTCCAACTCAAACGATAGTTGGTAAAGGCATACCAAATCCATTGATAGCTGAGGTTTTGCTAAAAATCCTAAGGGTCCTGACCCCACTTTTCCTCCAAAATCCCTTACCAATTCCCTTCTATGAAATGATAGGACCACAAAAGCTATATTCATTTCCCTAATAAGATGAAGTATATGTCAAACTTGTCACGTTCACTGTGTCATTCTCTTCAATAAAATGATAGGTCCACTTAAATTACTGTTATGTCCACATTACACCTCTAACAGTAATGTATCCTTATCAAGTTAATATCATGCATTTGACAGGTTATTTTTAATTTTAAACAAAGTCTTTGTCACATTAATGATTACCTCTGACAATTTCTTAAAAATTCCCCTCAAGTCATAAATATCACGTTAATGATTACCCTTGACAGGTCCTTATAAAATTTCCCATAAAGTCTCAAGAAATGCTAATTTCCCTACCAACTCCTCAATGGGGTTTGTTCGAAGTTTGAAAGTTATAAAGAATTTTATCATTGTTTGAACTACGTACAAGTTATAGAAAAATCTAATCTTGCTAGAATATTTTAGAATAATCGTATAGCGGCAAGAAAAGGGTCGAATTCACAGACTTATTTAAAATTTGTTCTTAAAATTTAAAATCTAATTTAATTCTAGTTGGAAATCTTTGAATAAGAGTTGGAGTTTTTGTTTAAGAGTTAATTCCTAAAACCATTAAAAAATGAACTAGGATAAAAGAAAATACTAACTGTTGTGAAGACTAATTAAGTAAAGTAATGGAGAAAGAAAAAAGAAGGAGAAGAAACAATTGGAAACCGAAATTATTACAAGGCCTGATTCATCATTGTCTCCGTCCTCCAAACGCTGCTAAAATAGATGAAGTAGAAGACTAGAAACAAAGGGAGAAGATGACATACATGAGATCGATGAAAGCATAAAGAAAAAAGAGTAAAATTGCATCATAGGAATCATAAAGAAAGAGTAAAAATTTTTAAACTGAAATAATGCAGATCTTTATTAAAGAAGACTGAATTGAAGATTCGCAGTTACAAAGCTCCTGATCTTCTCCAAACTCGCATTACAATCCATATAGCACTTCTCTTTTTGCTTTACAGCCTTCTGGTCTCGTTTTCATTCACGGATACAAGTATTTATAGGAAAAACATGAGATAGGATAAGATACGGAGTAGGGAAGCAAGCATTCCCCCTAATTCAAACACTTCACCGCGAAAACGCGAACCGGGCCGTAGGGCCAGGGTCTGTAGGTGCTCGTCGTTGATCTTCTCTCTATCTTTTTATCCTCTTGAATTTTCAATTTGTCTTATAGAATTTATGAGATATCTATTTATCTTCAGCGAAACCGATTGGGTCTTCAAAAATCTATTTTTTTCTTTGAATTTAGATTAGTATTACCTTATTTGATATATCCGCTCTTCAAATAAGATGACTTCTAGAAGCTCTGTGTTTGAATAGATTCCTTGATTTGCTTAATCTTTTAATTATTTAGATTTAATTGGATAAATCTATCAATCTTTCCTTTTTTAGTTATTACACTGCATACCACTAAATATGAAATATATTAAAAAGCAGAGTTTTATTTAAAATAAATGAAGAAAATGTGACATATATGATACAAAATGTGCAATGCACGTGCACAATCACACTCCCACACTTATTTTTGCTCGTCTTTGAGCAAAACAAATAAAGAGAAAAATAGAGTTAACCTAACCTAACACACTTTCGTAGGAATCAAGGTTGCACTTTGCACGTGCAACAAGCCATTAAATCTCTAGGTTACCCTAGAGGAGGAGCGTTGTCTCGTGAGAGTTTTCAGTAGATTACACACACACAAACCTATAAAGAAAGAAAAAGAAACTGTTAGTATTTCAAAAAACGCATTTTGAAAAAGAGAAATATTTGAAGAATTTTTGCAAAAATCAAGTAACCTAGGATCACCAAACTATTCATTCTTTAAACGTAGTTTCCATGTAAGAATTTGTTATTAATCTAAGTTTAACTGTATTTCTCATCTAGTCTTTTAGTTTACCCTAAACATATGCACCTTTATGACCGTGAATTTTAACTCGGGATTCTTCAGCTCTAACTCTTATGCCTTATTTTTTATTTTTATATATGACGGTAATATCCCTTAGTTTTCGTAGGCTTTCTAATTTACCTGTGTAATGAGCCTTCGATCGGTGACTCCTAAATCGGATAGTTTTAGGGCACCGGGTGCGAAAACACTCCTAGGACTTACAAACTCAAGTCACAAAACTAAGTGCTTTATTTATAATATAAATCACTTTTAGGCATGAATACTTATGCTTCATGAGCACAACTACCCAACTTAATCAGATAATTTTTGATATATATACACACACACACACACATACATATTTTGATTTCTTTTTCTAATTTTTTATAAGGCACAAGGGTCTTTGTTTTGAATCCTAAGTGTGTAAGAGCATATAGTGCATATTTCATCAAGGTAAAAGTCATGACTAAATTACTTTTTCAATTTTTCTTGCTAACCCTAGAAATCAAACAAATAATTTTATTTTGACCAAGTATAAGAAATCCTAATTATGATTTTTCTATTTCTTTTCTGTTCCTTAAAATAAACTTGATTTCTTACAAAAATAGGTCAAAATATTGTTTCTCTTTTCAAAAAAATTTTAAAAGTTTTTTATATATAGAAATAAAGAGAAAAACCTAGAAAACTTATGTTAGAACCCTCATCCATACCTAAACTTGACATTGTCCTCAATGTGAAAATGTATGCTCAATATGATGAACTATGATGCAAATTTAAAGATATTGAAAAACAAGTGCTAATATTAAAAAATGAGCAAGGTGAAGGGTAGATAGTACCTTGGAAGCTGCAATAAGCATATAAGCTAAACAAAGGAAGTGAAAATAAATAGAAAGATGAAGGCACACCCTTAAATATGGATAAAGGCATCTCCCCATAGAAAAGAAATAGAAACTCTAGAAAAAATAAAGGAAAAATAAAAAACTATCTACAACATCTCTGGTTACCTCCCAGCAGCGCTAAGTTTAACGTTTTCAGCCAGACACAACCACGTGTCCCTCAACCTCTATGTATGGCTTTCCAATTTTTAACCATAATATTAAACAGATTTCTTGCATGGTCCTTGAAGCGAGACAGTGGCGTATTCAAGAATGTAGAAATATGTGTCTAAGGTTTTCTAATTTGAATGCAAATTTCTTGAGTAATGTGGCATAGGCAGACAATTGTTTAATCATATTTAGGAGTGGAATGTTGATTTTGACTAATTTGATATCTTTTAGCACTTCATCCATACTAGTCTTATTCTCATCAAAATAGAAGGGCTGATCTGTACGGGATACATCCAATGACTCAATGGTTGTCTTAATTAGTGATTCCATGAAAGATTTTGGAGGAGAAATAGATTCCTTCTGGTTTTGCTGCCTAAAAGTAGACTTTAAATGTGTGTCAATTTTGGAATCATCACTTGACCTTAATCCTTTCTGTCTGTTGTATTAACCTCAACCCAGTTTTCAAAAGATTGATTATTGATGACTCATCAAAATTAAGATACTCAAATCAAGTTTCCTTCTATCAAAGGGAACTCTATGTAAATCACCTAGAGGGGGGTGAAGTGGTGGCTATACTAAATGGTAGATAATGCGGAATTAAAATTTACTTGCTAGCAACCCAGCAAATACCAATCACAACTCAAGAAATACTTGCAAATAAGTAAACAATATAAGTGTGCAAGTAAGTAAAGAGATAGTAGAGTGAAGAAGAAAAGTAAGCAATCGCAAACACGACGATATGTTCCGAGGTTTGAGCCATTGCTCTACGTCTCCACCTTCAACACTATGAAGGATTTTCACTATGACCGATCTCAGTAGATCGTCAACTGTTACAAGTTCTCACTAGAATTCAATGGACTCACAATTCCTCTCTCGCGGTGCTGCAATACATACACGGAGCTCACTAGCTCACTTGAGGCCGCAACCTCTATAGCTTTACAATAGAAAAAAAATCAGTAATCTTCACTTGATCACAAAAGGCTCACAAGCACAATCCTATAACCAGGATGAGGAGGTGAAACTCTTTGAGATTGTGTAGTAGAAATAGCTTGTAAAGATGTAGAGGGAAGACTCAAGCTAAAAATTAAGAATATGAAATTTTAGCTCAAAAGAAAATGTTTTAAGAAAGGGCTAAATCTTGATGTAAACTTGTAAAAACTTGATCAAAACTTTTAAAATCTTGTTAGAGGGTTTTTCTACAGTCTCATTATTTATAGGGGATGAAAACATGAGTAGAAAACTCAAAAGAGTTTTTGGAAAAAGATCAAAAAAAAGACAAAACAGAATATAGCCATTGGGAAAATACAGGTCGACCGGTCGGTCGATCGCCAACGGTCAGATTTTCGACCGTTGGGGATAGCAATCGATCGATTAGTCGACTGTTGTTCCTAACTAGAGAGCTAAACTCTCTGTCGGTCGATCGGGGCGGTCAACCAGACCCAATCGAGAGCAAAGCTCTTGCAGTCGGTCGACCGCCCGGTCGACCTAAGGGCACAAATGTACTTTGGTGCATGTCGGTTGACCGCTTGATCGACCGACAGAGCAATTTTGCTCTGCCTACGATCGATCGGTCGGTTAACTGAATAAGGGCCAAGCAAGATATTGAAATCTTTTTGAAACCAATCTTTTTCCGACAAAATAACTTTTGATCTTTAAACACAAAATAGAGTTCTAGGGACTTTTAGAACCAGTATGTGATCATGGATCAACACAAACAAACTTAGAACTATATTTTGTAAAAAACACTTTTCTAAATCAAAACCCGATTTTTTTGAAACTCATTTTTTCGAAACTCGATTTTGAAAATGATAAAGAGAATAGTTATGAACTCTTTTTAAAAACACATAGGAGTATGAATATGTGTGTGTGTGTGTGTCAATCCCAAAAGCTATCAACCTATATCATCTTTTTTAACAAACGACTATATATCCTATCTAAAATAAAAAAAGTAAAAATACAAATCTTGATATAGTCTTCTCTAGTATACTTGACCCTTGAACTCTTCTATCTGCTTAGGCTCTGGGATCTACATCCTCTTGGCTTCCAAATGTATGAGTCTTGTTGATAGAGCCTAAACGCAACAAATAGTTAACCTGAGACTTTGTTAAACAAAATTATTAAAACCATAACTACTTATGTTTTGTTATTATCAAATCTAGGGCTAATGGCCCTTGGGCCAACAATCTCTCCCTTTTTGATGATAATATCACAAATAATTTGGGAAGAGACTTCAAGCGAAGCTCCCACTAAACATATGCATATATCAAAATGTGACATATAAGTTATATGCATCAATAAAAGCATATGAATAAGATATATCAATCAAGCTCTATGCGACCCACCTATGCATACCAAGAATACAGAATTACAACGATGTATGCACAAATAGTTTTCTCCAACCAACTAATAACCTCCAACCTTCAAAACAAGTGGTAGATGGTTGGTTTACAAAGGATGCATAAAAATACAAACGTACCACATACCACACACAGAAGATATGTATCAAATATATCAATAGTAAGAAAGAGATACATAACTTCGTAGACAATAGTGATATCATAAAATAAATTTGTCCATACAGAGCTTCATGCCAACCTTAAAACGAGTTACATACCACAAAATAAGTATTGCAATGTAAAAACACATGTCCACCAAATACTACATGTCCACAAATAAAAAGTATATAAATAAAAACTCAAATAAAAACTCTCTCAAGATAACTCCATAGAATCTCTCTCCCTCTTTTTATCATCAACAAAGAGGTCAATCTTCCTAAAAAGTCGGGATCTACAGGAGGAGCAGGTGCTGATGTAGGAAAGGGCTACGAGTGGCCTCTTGAAAGTGGAACAGGCCAGGCGCTCCTACTGTAAGTCTCGTCGACACAAGTCTAGAGATAGCGAATAGAAGCACAGATGCACTGTAGGTTATTGTCAACTCTGTGTTCCATCCTTTAAAATTTTACGGTCATCTTCAGATCATGCTCCAAAGCTGAGCAGAGAGAGCTCTGTATGGATCAATGGAGGCAGAAGAGGCTGAAGAGGATCCAGGGGCAACAACAGGAATGGTAGGAGGGGCTGAGGAGCAGAAGCACGCATCCTCTTTAGGAGAGTGCTGTTGATATCAACAAATAGTTTGATGAACCATTCAGCAGAAAGATCAAATTTTAGTTATTTGAAGAGGAGGGTAATGAGCATCTCAATGGCAAATGCCGGTTTGGGATCAGGAGGTACTCAGAAGCTATGTATCGATGATGAGATTAGGAATGTTAACTCTCATACCTTTCAGAAGGCAATAGATCTAGAGGAGAGCAGAACCCCATGCATGACTATATTCTCCTGATTTTGGCAGAAGATTATAAAACACATTTTAGTTAGGACTTGGGCGGTGAGTGCATAATACTTCACCTCCTCATTCCTAAGTAAAGCGGGTTATCATCACGTGAAGCAAAAGAGATGCGGTGAGGGCAGATTTACCGTCAGGATATTCAAAATCATGGAGATCAACATTGTAAATATCTACACCCTCATAGGAGAGGTGTAGCAGATGGGCAAATCGATTTAGAAAAATGTTAATGTCCTGTGTCCAGACTTAAATCTGTGAAAAATCATATTAATAAAATCATATTAGAGTAAAATAGTGCACAAGCTTAGGATAAACGAGTTCCTTAATGGTAACAGATATTCAAGAAAGTTTGTGTTCAAATGCTTGCTAGATTTAGGTACTCAAAATCAACGAGCACAACAGTTCTACCAGAAATAGCATGCTTATTATGAATCACTGAAAATCTATGAGAAGCATTCTGAGAAACAAAAGGGTTAGAAGATGGTTCGGGTTGTTTACCCTTCTCAGATCTAGCCTTTTTGACATGGTGAAGATGATAAACAAGGATTTGGCACGAAATATAGAAAGATTCCTAAAAAAACTATGAAATCAGAAGATTTTGAGAGATTAGAGATTATACCTTGAAGAACCCAAAAATTCTTCTGAAATTAAACAGATCTGAGTTTTTGAGAAGAGATCCCACCAATTTGAAGGTTTAATTTGAGATTTCGATGGATTTGGGAGAGATGGAAGGAAGAAAATAGGGTGGAGAAGAGGAGAAATGATGGAGAGGAGAAAAGTGAAAGAAATTTGGGGTTTTCAGAACGGGTAAAACACAGCCAGACCGACTTATGGTCGACCGTCCGATCTACCGGGTCTAACCGAGAGCAACTCGGTTACAGCCGGTCGACCGAGACGACCGTCAGTCGACCGGCTTTAGGCCAATATTTTTTTGTATATCAGGTTACTTCAGCTGACCGCCCAGTCGACCGACCTATTCCGGGTCAAGTCGTTCGACCGTTCGGTCGACAGAGACAACCCTAAAAATAGTTTTAAAAGGTAGGAATTTAGAGCTTTTAAAAATTATTTTTACTTGGATATTTTTATACATAAAATAGAAAAATAACACCAAAAATATTATAGGCATGAAAAACACATGAAAATGATATCAAAATATTTTTATTTTTATTTTATTATTATTATATCAACAATATATTTTTCAATAATTAAATGATATATTAAGCTATTAAAAACAAGATATTAAAGCCGAATACCCTTAACGGGTTCTGAACTTCTCCTCATCATTCTTCTAAATAAGAGTTGAGACGCGTAATTGCTATCTTGATTTATTACTTAAATATGATTTAAATATAATACCCAACTAAAAGATATATATAATATATATATATATATTATATATATATATATATTATATATAATATATATATATATATATATATATATATAATATATATATATATATATATATATATATATATATATATATATATATAGACACACACACACACACATGTATATGAGCAAATAAATTAACCTATGTACACATACATGCAAAGATATTTATTAACCAAGTGAGCATAAAATATTATAAACATGGGCAAGCAATTTTTAGGCTAGTAAAGAGCAAAAATAATGTTAACAAACTAGCTCAAATATAGGCAAGTCATAAAAAAAAACATGTGTCATAACTAAAGCATATTAACACAAAGAAAGAGATAGCTAATCCTACACATGTATGGATCTAGCTAGAAATGAAATTTTCAAGTGGAGAAGTTACCAAACCATGGCAACCTCCAAATAGGCGCCTTTTGATAGCAATGCAATGTGACGGTTGATCCTTTGACCTTCGATGCATCCACCACCAAGGCACCACCTCCCTCTATTTCTTGGAGGAGGACGACACATTTACATCAATCAAGTTTGGTGTGTTCTTTGGTACCCAAATCTTTTTGGGTCCTATAAGGTTAGTACTTTCTCGAACCCAAATATTTTTATTTAACATATTTAATTTAATATAACAAAATTTTGCTAAATGGCCTTTGTGGCCACAATGTGCACATATGTACACTTTGTCATACATGAAAGCATGCTTATGTTGATGTGTATGTGAACGTTGTGCATGTTTTTCATGGTGTGTGTGAGATGAATGAGGTGTATGTTTCTTTTGAGTTTTTTTCCTTTGAAAACATAGAAGCAAATTTGTTAATGTTAAGTGCACAATTTTTCAATGTGGTATCCAAAACATCAATACACTTTTGGATATCCAAATATTTATTTTTGTTAAAAGCAATATTAGGGATTTTATTACAAACAAGTTTGTATTTATCCAAATCCTTTTTCGTTTTCTCAA
Organism: Agave tequilana; assembly: GCA_038442645.1. NCBI lineage: Eukaryota > Viridiplantae > Streptophyta > Magnoliopsida > Asparagales > Asparagaceae > Agave > Agave tequilana. Next base: position 72,191 of record JAVJIF010018255.1, read on the forward strand.
AAGAAATGAATAATTTATTTTTTTTTAAAACAATTTCTAGCTTATTCTTTAGAATATTATTTTTCTTTTTCAATTTTTTATTTTTTGCAAGAGAAATTTCATATCTATTTTGTAATTCTTCAAAAAATTGTGCAAGTTCATCCATAGTTAAATCATTATTTTCTAAAGAGGTTTCGAGATTTACCATGGAAGCTTCCTCTCCATTTGTCATGAAGCAAACGGGTACGACATCCAGAATCTGTCTCCGAATCATCCCAAGTGGCTACCATCGCCTTCTTCTTCTTACATACATTCTTGGAGGTAGTGGCTTGAAGTGAGGGAAAATTCGCAATTAGATGGCCTGTCTTCTTACAATGAAAATAAGAACCCATCTCTTCCTTATTCTTTTCGAATCTCTCTTGATGTCTTCCTCTTCAAAAGTTACTTTGTCTTCCCTTTTTATAAAACATCTTGCCCATTTTCCTAATGAGCATGGAACATCACCATCTTCTGATGATTCTTCTTCATCAAAGGATGATGGAGTGGCCTTGAAATCTATCGCTTTCTTTTTTGGAGTCTTCCTTTCTTCTCTCACCTTCATTTTCATCTCATGAGTTTTGAGATTTCTAATGAAGCCGGAGAAGTCCATCTCCTCTCTATCATTGAGCTCCTTGAGGGTTGTTATCTTGATTTCTCAAGCTTTGGAAAGAGCTCTAATGACTTCTAAATCTTTTGATCATTGTCAATGGTGTCACCAAAGAAGATATCCATTATTAATCTTGGTGAACCGAGTAAGCATCTCATCGATACTTTTATTTTCAAGCATATAAAATTCTCATATTGAGAATGAAGTAAGTTAATTTTAGATCTCTTGACTTGCGATGTCCTCTCATGAATAATGATAAGATCATTCTAAATCTCATAAGCGGATTTGCAATTAATTACATGAAAAAGATCATCATTTAATGCTTGTGTAAGTGCATATTGGGCTTTAGCATTGGCCTTATAGTCCTTAGCGGTTGCTTCAGGTCATGTATCCTCATCACCGTGAAATTCAACAAATTCTTTGGTAATGGCCTTGGCAACTCTAACTCTTAGGGACTTAAGGAATATGTTCATTTTGACCTTCCAAATGGGAAAGTTTAACCCATCAAATTTGGGCAGGGACTTGATGCTAGAAAAGTCGTGTGATGCCATGAAAATAAGTATAAGTGCACATATAAATAACAAATGCAACAAATGAATATAGCCAAATGAAAGGATCTCCCTAAGGTGGTTAAATCAAAACTAGGGTTAGACTCTGATACCAATTGTAAATCACCTAGAGGGAGAGTGAATAGGTGATGGCTATACTAAATGGCAGATAATGCAGAATTAAAATTTACTTGCTAGCAACCTAGGAAATTCAATGACAACTCAATAAATACTTGAAAATAAGTAAACATATAAGTGTGCAAGAAAGTAAAGAGAGAGTAGAGTAAAGAGTGAAAGAGTAAGAAATCGCAAACACGATGATATGTTCCAAGGTTTGAGCCACTGTTCTACGTCCCCGTCTTCAACACTATGAAGTATTTTCACTATGAGACCGATCTCACTAGATCGTCAACCGTTACAAGTTCTCACTATGCCTCAATGGACTCACAAGTTCTCTCTTGCGGTGCCGCAACACCAACACGGAGCTCACTAGCTCACTTGAGGCCGCAACCTCTACAACTTCACAATAGAAGGAAATCGGTGATCTTCACTTAATCACAAAAAGCTTACAAGTTACAGTCCTATAACTAAGATGAGGAGATGAAACTCTTTGGGATTATGTAGTAGAAATATCTTGTAAAGATGTAGAGGGAAGGCTCAAGCTAAAAATAAAGAATATGGAATTTTGGCTCAAAAGAAAATTTTTTAAGAAAAAGCTAAATCTTGATGTAAACTTTTAAAAACTTGATCTAAACTTTTGAAAACTTGTTAGAGAGTTTTTTCTACAGTCTCACTATTTATAGGGGATGAAAATATGAGTAGAAAATCCAAAAGAGTCATTGGAAAAACACCCAGAAAAAGACAAAACAGACTATAGCCATTGGAAAAAATACACAAGAAAATTCTTCTGTCGGTCGAACGGCCAGTCGACCACCAACGGTCGGATTTTCGACCATTGGGGAAAGCGGTCGATCGGTCGGTCGACTGTTGTTCCTAACTAAAGAGCTAAACTCTCTGTCGGTCGACCGGGGCGGTCGATCGAACCCAACCGAGAGCAAAGCTCTTGCAGTCAGTCGACCACCCGGTCGATCGAAGTGCACAAATGTACTTTGGTACATGTTGGTCAACCGCTCGGTCGACCGACTAAGAGCCAAGGCAAGATATTGAAATCTTTTTGAAACCAATCTTTTTCTGATAAAATAACTTTTGATTTTTAAACACAAAATAGAGTTCTAGGGACATGTAGAACAAGTGTGTGATCATAAATCAACATAAAATAAAGTTAGAATCATATTTTGTAAAAACATTTTTCTAATCGAAAACCCGATTTTTCTGAAACCCATTTTTCTGAAACTCTATTTTGAAAATGATAAAGAGAATAGTTATGAACTCTTTTTAAAAACACATAGGAGTATGAAATATGTGTGTGTGTGTGTGTGTGTGTGTGTGTGTGTGTCAATCCCAAAAGCTATCATCTTATATTATCTTGGTTTTGACAAATGACTATAAATCTTATCTAAAATACAAAAATTAAAAATACAAATCTTGATATAGTCTTGTCTAGTATACTTGATCCTTGAGCTCTTCTATGTGCTTAGGCTCTGGGATTTACATCTTCTTGGCTTCCAAATGTGTGAATCTTGTGATGGAGGCAAAATACAACAAATAATTAACCTGAAACTTTATTAAACAAATTCTTAAAAACATAACTACATATGTTTTGTTATCATTAAAATTATGGCTAATGTCCTTTGGGCCAACACTCTAGGCTTAAGCTCCTTAAACATGTCTTCTCAGAGCTATGATCACACTCATCCTTAAACAATTCTTCAAGAAATATAGACTCATCATCCACACATACATCCTCAACATTGCGATCAACATGCTTCAAAGTGGTTGTGTGTATCACCAAGTCATCTTTAAACAATTCCTCCAAAAATATAAAATCATCATCAAAGAAATATTCAATTGGTGGTTACGGCAAGATAGGGTGTCAAGCTCATGGATATCTTCAGCATCCTGTTCTAACTCTTTAATTTGGTTTTAGTTAAATGATAGGAGTACAGATTTAAAAATTGTGTCAACATGTGGTGTGGACTCTTGTGGTATATCCAATTGGTTCACTTGATAGCGCTGATGGAGCTCCTGAGTTTGATCTGAAATTGGGGTCGAAGCAGGTCGATTGAGATGAGTCATTATCTCATCAAAATACATATCTATACGAGCACTTGATCGATCATCATCTAATTGATTTGACTGTTTTCAAGCATTCACTGTTGCATGATTTCTAAACTCTTCTCTAATGTACTCTTCAAGTCCTCATGCTTATTATCAAAGCCCCAAGGTGGAAGTAATGGTTCAGTGTAGGATCAATTTGATTGAGAATTTTGATATGATTAATCTCATGAAATTGAGGATAATTTCAACCCTCCGTATTGAAGTTTGATGGATAGAGTTCATTCGTAGGTCCTTGAAATGTGTCGAATTGGTTTTGACCTAGTTCTAATGAATACCCTATCAAAGGATACTGTTCTGAAGGATGCGATGAAAAAAATGAGATAGTGGGTTGGTTGTAGTCATGAAAGTTCAGAGGTAAGGATGGTGGATGAGAATGAGAAAATGATCTATCATGATAATAGTTGTAAAGATCTTGATTTGGATAAGTCATGAGAGATAAGAATTTCAGAATGATGGAAGGGGAGAGGGATGAATAAAACTGATATTTTTTTATTGCATACAGAAATGACTCAACAAATCAAATTGTTTCTTTATCTTGATCGTAATTTGAAGGTGATTAAATTTTTTTAACCGCTAAGCTTTAGAGAATAAGTTCTCCCTAGTTAGATAACTCCTAACTGGGTTGGATGGATTGTGAGTTGACCGGTTAAAGCCGTCAAATAAGCGATTTAGTTCTCCCTCTAGGTCGGGTGTTACTAATTTCAGTCACCCCTACTTAGACACGAAAATTCCTTGGTCCTTCCTCTAGGCCAGGCACCGCCACAATGACTAAGTCACCCTTTTAGATAAGAAAATCCTCTCTCGCAAGCTTGAAAATAATCACTGGAGTATTCCCACAATGGAACCACTTAATGAGCTCGAAATCCTAGTGGTCAAGTTCTAATTGATTTTAATTAGTTCAAGCTTAGGAAAAACTTATATAGGGTTATGATTTCTGAGCCATGAATGGGTGATGAAATCCCGACCTTATGTGAGGGGGGACAACTCTTAAAATCTTTTTATACAGAATGCCTAATGTAACACAAGTCCATTCAAAAGCACTACCAAAACCCTACTGATAGGAGATTTATGGTAGAGTTATAAAAATACCACTTTTTTCGATGACACTGGAGCAAGCAATTTTTTATTTAATTTATTAATGCAAATTTTTTTAGCAAGCAAGCTCTGTCCTGTTGTGTAAATCTTCAGTTGTTCATGCAATATCCCTGCAAAAAATAATTTTGAATTAAATCTTAAGGATAAAAATAAATTTTTTTAATGTTGAATTTTTAAATTTTTTTTAAAATAAAAACTAGAAAAAATTGAATGTCGATTTTCAAAAAACAATTTTTTTACAAGTCCCCGACAACAGCGCCATTGTTCGCAGTATAGAAGTCATAAAGAATTTTATCATTATTTGAACTACGTACAAATTATAGAAAAACTTAATCTTGATAGAATATTTTAGAATAATCTATAGTGGCAAGAGGAGGATCGAATCCAGAGAGACTTGTTTAAAATTGGTCCTTAAAAATCTGAAATCTAATCTAATTCTAGTTTGGAGAATCTTTGAATGAGAAGTTAGAGTTTTTTGTTTAAGAGCTAATTTCTAAAAGCATTAAAAACATGAACTAGGATAAAAAGAATACTAACCCTTGTGAAGACTAATTAAATAAAGCAATGGAGAAAGAAAAGAGAGAAGGAGAAGAAACATTGAAAACTGGAATTCTCACAAAGCTTGATTCACCATTATCTCCTTCCTCCAATGCTACTGAAATAGATGAAGTAGAAGACTAGAAACAAAAGGAAAAAGATGACATGCATGAGATTGATGAAAGCATAAAATAAAAAGAGTAAAATTGCATCATAAGAATCATAAAGAAAGAGTATAGATTTTTAAACTGAAATAATGCAGATCTTTATTGAAGAAAACTGAATTGAAGATTCGCCATTACAAAGCTCTTGATCTTCTCCAAAACTCACATTACAACCCACAAAACTCTCCTCTCAATTGCTTTATTACATTTTGGTCTCATTTTTGTTCCAGATACAGGTATTTATAGGGAAAAATAGGAGATAGGATAAGATATGGAGGTCGGGGGAGCAAGCCCTTCCCCTAATTCAAAGACTCAGTTATGGAAACACGGCCCTGGCTATAGGGCCAGGGCCTGGGATTGCTCGTTCATTGATCTTCTATCTATCCTTTTATCCCCTTAGATTTTTCAATTTTTCTTCTAGAATTGATGAGATATCAATTTATCTTCAGCGAAACTGATTGGGTCTTCAAAAATCTATTTTTTCTTTTGAATTTTGACTGGTATTATCTCATCTGATATATTCGATCTTCAGATAAGTGGCTTCTAGAGGCTCTGAATTTGAATAAATCCCCTTGATTTGCTTGATCTTTTGAATTGTTTGAATTTAACTAGATAAATCTGTTAACCTCTCCTTTTTCTTTATTAATTACACTGCATACCACTAAACATAAAATACATTAATAAGCAGAGTTTTATTTGAAATAAATAAAGAAAATGTAACATATGTAATAAAAATGTGCAATGCACGTGCACAATCAAGTTCTTCATGTCATGTTAATGATTACCTTTGACATTTTAGAGAATGCTAAATTCTCTATCTTTAAAATCCTTGCGAAAATCTACTCCTTGACAAGGTACTTAGTTGTCACGTTAATAGTTACCTCTAACAACTATCTCTCAAAATATTAGAGGGAAGCTATTCGCCCCTATCAGATTCTACAAGCAGCGCTAAACTCTTCGTAAGATTCTACATTGTCACCTGTAGGACACTCTTGCAGCCTGACATGACTATCATATCACTCCCCAGTGAATATTTTCACTAAAAGGGTTCCTAGTCTATCATGTCCATATTACTTCTAAATAGACAGGATCCCTATCTTTGTGGTGCTCAGTTTGTCATGTCCAGTTTACCACCTCTGAACAGACAAAGTCCGTACTAATCCCTATTATGCCCGCATGGCCTCTGAACAGTGGATTCCTTTTACGACTTAAAGTGTCATGTCAAGTTTGCCACGTCTGAACAGACAAGTCGAGTTGTTACGCCCATATGGCTTCTGAATAATGATCTTTTTGTGGTACTAAAATTGTCATGTCCAGTTCACTACTTTTGAACAGACGAGTCCATAACCCAGTTCTTCTTTTTTTTGTCAGGGCCGGAAGTTCTTGCTGTCAAGTTAACACTATACCACTGAACAACAAAGGCTCTAAGTCTGGTGACTCTTAATCGATTACGTCCAGTTCATCACCTCTGAACTTACATGTACCGAGATTTCGTCCTTCTCTTTTTGTCATTATGTCCAGTCCGCCACTTCTAAATGATAAAATTTCAAATCGGTAATTCTTAATTAGTTATGTCAATTCATTACCTCTGAACTGATGGATACCCAGATATCACTTTGTTGTTATGTCCAGTTCGTCACCTGTGAACAACGAACGCTTGGAGTTTGATAATTTTTAATTGGTTATGTCTAGTTTGTCGCCTCTGACTGACGAATACCCAAATCTCATCCTTTATTTTGTTTTTATATTCACTTCATTTTCTCTAAACGACAAAATTTGAGTCTAGAAATTTCTAGTCAATTGTTTCCAGTTTGTCTCCTCTGAACAGACGAATATCGAGATCTCAATTCCAGTCTAGTTGGGACTCTTTCTTCACTGTTATATCCACTTTATCACCTTTGAATAGTGAACCCTCTTTTTAGCGATTCCTGATTATAGTTCATATTTGCATCATCTTCCACCTTTATACCATGCATTTTATTAATAAAAACTGTTTTTTTACCCTTTTTCTCCCTATTTTTCAGGTCCAGATTTTTATGGAGAGAGGCCCAAAAATCCATGCAATTATCAAAGGAATTAAAGGATTAATCAAGGCCCTAAAGAGAAGCCCAAGAGAGCCCAGATTCTGGAAATATCCGAGCACCTAGTCAGCCTTCTAGAAGCGCCAGAGGGGCCTGCAGGATGCGACAGAGCGCCAACAGAATGTGCAGGCGTAACGGTTTTTGATTCTGCCGCGGAAACGCGGCTCTGGCCGGGTTTCCGCGGCAGGAATCTGGCCGTTGGGGCTCAGATTTGATCCTACGGCTGATATTTGGGAGCCCCTTCTTCTGAGGCCTATAAATAGACCCCAGGGCCAGTACGAGAGACGGAGGAGAGACTAGGGGAAAAACTTGTATTTTGTGGGGAGTGTAGGTATTCTCTCTAGGTTTTTTAGTTCTTCCTCTTCTTCCTCCTAGAGATTCTGTAAAAGAGAGAAAAGAAAGTGTTGAGAGCTTGTAAGTAAGGAGGTGACATCTTTTGTAAGCAAGGATTAATCAAAGGCTTTCTTCTCTTCTTTACATTCTCTAGTGCTTGCTGTACTTTCTTTTATTTTCATTGCACTTCTATTTACCATGCTTTGCTGTTTGTTTTCTCTTGTAATGGATAACTAACTCTCTAACATGACTAGCTGACACAACTAACTTGCTAACTTCTAACTCTTTGGGTGATTGCTAATTTCTAACTCTTGCAATGTTAAGTCTCTTTTGATTTCCAAATGAAGATGAGTTGTGTTTACTATTGGGAAAATGCTTGTTAGATATCCATATGATTCATGTGAGCCTCATTTAGAGCCTTGTCTTTAGAACAAGTGCCTTGATGGAACATGGAGATGGATCACTTAAATGTGCTAATGGATTGTAGAACAATTTCCTTACTTCAATGCTATCTTGTATATGCCTTGAGTGACTAATGAAACTTGTGTCTTCTTCCTTAAGCAATACTTAGAGTGGCACTCCTTGAATCCACCATGAAATTCTATCTCGGGAGCCGATGATTCAATGGGGCTACAAGCGAGAACCGAGAAGAACACTCATCTTCCAAGTGGGAACATACTAGACCTAACAAGCAAGTCATATTCATTGCCAATGATTCAACATGAGGCATGTTCACCCATGAGCTTAGTAAGTTAGCAAGTTAGTAAAGTTAGCTAGTCATGGCCTTTCTCATTCTAAAGTTTTCCAAAGCTTCTTTAACTAGTTTCCTTTTCTCGCAAGACAACTCTCCAAGTCTTTCTCCATTTCTTTTACATCAGTTTTTCTTTCCATGCAACAAAAATACAAAAATTTCTTCTTTTTCTTTTCAAATTGTTTTTCTTTTTGAACATAGAAGAATCTTCGTTTTCCCTTTCTCTTTGACTCGTGACCGCAAAGCTTCTATCGTGAGCTCTCCCTGAGGATCGACCGTATAACTTATGCTATAACGGTGATTGGAAGGAGCATATTAAACATACATTTTAGGAGTTTCGAGCACTATAATTCCACAAAGAAGGTTGACTCTTAAACCCTCTATCTCTGAATTCAGTAAACTCTTCTCTTTTTCCTTCTTTCCAAACAAATTTTGGCGCCGTTGCCGGGGAAGCAACGGTTTTGAGTTAATTAAGAGACTAAACAAATCTTCTTCTCTGTTGCAGGTTACGGTTGAAGAAACAGGAAATAGAACATTGCAGAAACATATAAGTGGCCTTGGGCCTCTGCTCTAGAAAGCAGAGACCAGGAGCCCTCGGATTTGCCGCGAAATCTCGGCCAAAGCCGCGGATCCGCGGCAATGATGAGTTGACTACTGACAGATTTTTGTGCAGGGTTCTTGCTTTGCCAAAAAATAGCTGCTGCAATTATAATTTCTTGTATGCCTTCACCATATTCCTGCTAATAACATCAACAGTAAAACATTTATTGTTAAAGTTAAAATTGATTAGACGTTTGCATTCTAGGCACGTGTCTTTTCAATTCCTTTACTTTACTGTTGAAGAGTGCTGGAGCAAGGTACGTGCGCATTGCATATCGTATAGGACTCACTTATTGGTTGATTTATATCGCTTTGAGTGAACCTTGTTTGCATAAACTGTACACTTGCACAAAATTGACATTAAGGGCATCACCCAATAAAAAAGATAAGGTGGGGATTTCATCACCCTTTCCTTAGCCTAAAAACCACCATCCCAGCACTCCAATCCCAAGCTTCTAATAAAAACTGATAGACGTTGGCCCCTAGGGACATCCGGACTCAGTAGGAGATCGGCTGAGGTTGGAAGTTGTTTTTGATTCATACTCCGGTGAAATCAGTGTCTAAGGCTGGGGATTAAGAGGTTAAGCCTCGAAGATACCGTGGTTTGGCGTATTAAGGCCCGTTGCTTACGCACGGATACCTCCCACCGTATTTTGCCCCTACCTGGCTGATTACTGTGGTCTGATTCAAGCAACAACCTTCTTCGTCCATCGAACAGTTAGGAGTCGTCTAGGTCCAGGAACCCTAGATAGCTTGGGATTGATTTTCTTTTCTTGGTTGTTATTTTTCACTTTCTTCGCTTGTGTGATCGGTGTACGTTGATTGTGTATGCAACAGTGGTTTCGGGACCCAAATTCTGCTAGGCTTGTGAGAATTCCTACACTTGAACAATCCCAATCATGACCAATAACGTTTCGTTGCAAGACAAGTTCTACCCGATTCGCACCTCACTTCCCTCATGCATTCTTCTCCCAAACACCAATGGAAATAACTTTGAGTTAAAGCCACAATTCATAAACCTCTTCCCCGATTCCTGGCTTAGAATCCGAGGACGCCTACTTCTTCATTAGAGAGTTTGAAGAGGTATGTCTGATGATGAGAATTCCCCAGCTTACAGAGGACGCTGTCAGACTTAGATTCATTCCCTTTGCGCTAAAGACATCGCTAAGAAGTGGCTTTACAATCTTCCCGTCAGCTCAATTTCTTCATGGACGATTTTGTTAAAGTCTTTCTTAAAAAATTTTATCCCATCCATAAGACAGCCCTCATGAGGAAAAATATAATGCAATTCAAGCAAGAGGCCATGAACCATTCTGAAGTATTTTGAGCGCTTCAAAGACCTTGTAGCCCTGGTCCCCATCACGGCATAGAGAAATGGCGCCAGTGCCAGATTATCCATGACGGTCTCGATTACCAAACTAAGACACTCCTTGAAACCATGTGCCAAGGAGAATTTTTAAAGAAAGATGAAGATCAGGGGTGGGATTTATTTGAAGCCTTAGCCGAAAGACAATTCAGTGGGAGTCCTGTCCTGAGAAAACCACACCCACAACTTTCAGAACCGGTTGCACTCCATAGAATCCTCGATAGCTGCAGAAGCTAAAATAACACAACTAATGAAGAGGATAGAATTGCTTGAGTCTAGGAAAAATTCTGCTGTTAACCAGGTCAACCCATCACCTGTGACCAGTCCATCACCTGTGGTCAACCCGGTTTGCACCTACTGCCATGATCTGAATCACGTGTTCGAAGAGTGTCCGGTTTACCACTCTCAAATTTTTCAGGAGAACTCGAATGCTGCATATACCAGACCCAATTACAACCTATACTCCAAAACGTACAATCCGGATGGCGAAACCATCCAAATTTTTCTTAGAGTCAGTCTGGTCCTGAGCAGTCTAGGCCATCCTTTCCACATCACTATCCTGCTCAGTCACATCAACCCAATTTTCACTCATATCAGAATCCATAACAATTCCAACCATATCAAAATCCACACCCAAATCCACCACATTACCAGTCAAACTTCCACCCATGTATCAGCAAAATCCACCACAAAATCCTTCAGACAGAGAATTTCTGATTTGGAGAAATGATAGAGACCTTGTCCAAGACCCAAGCTTCAATGATGAACAATCAGCAGCAGGACATGAACAACATTGCAAATCCAGATAGGGCAATTGGCTAACTCTCTGAATGAACGACAAAAAGGAATGCTACCTAGACAACCAGTGCCCAACCAAACTCACTTCCCCCTGCACGAAGTGAAGACTTGGGCCCAGCCAATGCCAAGCTATTCAAATCCTTAGATCTGGAAAGCAATAGACAACAAGGTTTCAAGTCAACCCTCCAAATCTGTGTAAATCCAACATCCTCTGTTCCAGTCCAACCCATTCAAGACACTCCTCTTCTTCAAGTACACAACCATCCACTTCCAATCCAAAGGAAGAAAAGATTGATGAGCAAACATACAAGCCTGTTGTTCCTTTCCAATAGGCTCACAAATCAAAGATGAATGCTCACTGGAGAAGATAAGAGAGATGTTCAACCAAGTCCAAATCAATGTCCCTCTCCTTGATGCCATTCAACAAGTTCCATCATACGCCAAGTTTTTAAAGAAATGTGCACCAAAAAGAGAAAAGCAAATGTCCCTAAAAACGTCTTGCTTGCTTCAACATTAGCGAGCTCCTCACTGGTCCAATTCCTGTAAAATACAAAGACCCAGGGAGCCCAACCATCTTGCATCATAGGACAGACCACAATCAACAGGCTTTGCTTGACTTGGAGCCAGCATCAATTCTTCTCCCTTTCCGTGTATCAGCAATTAGGGTTAGGCAACCTTCGTCCGACCCCAATGACGATACAATTGGCTGACCGCTCTGTAAAGATTCCCAAGGGGGAGATTACAGATGTGTTAATACGGGTCGGGGAATTCATTTACCCCGTAGACTTTATCGTTCTTGAGACACAACCCGTACAATCACAGAGCACAGACACCTGTCATTCTTGGACGCCCTTTCTTAGCCACCGCAAACGCAATCATAAACTGTAGAAATGGCTCGATGCGTCTGACCTTCGGAGATATGACGAAAGGTGAATGTTTTTCATCTGGGAAGCAACCTAGGGATATGGACAATGATTCTTTTGAGTGAATTTGATAGAAGGTTTAACAAGTGAACATGATAAGGAGGTTGAGTATGAATCCGAAGAGGAATTTGAGTTGGAGTTTGATGACTTCAACCTTGACCAGATTGTTGAATCTACTGTGAGTGGGCCACTAATTTCACCCCAATTCTTCCTTTGCACAAGAACAACCTGTGATAGATCCTGTCCCTTCTTCTGAACTTAAGTCCTTCCCGACCATCTCAAGTACAAGTACTTGGATGAGAAGGAAACATTTCCTGTGATCAATTCATCCAATCTCACTGAACAACAAGAAGAGGATCTTCTTTCTGTGTTAAGAAAAAATCAAGGAGCCATGGTGGACCATGGCTGACATTAGGGGGATTAGTCCTTCCATAGTTCAACACCGAATTCATTTGACGAAAGATGCCAAGCCAAACGAGACCCACAGCGTAGACTAAACCCATCATGCAGGAGCCGTTAGAGCTTGAGATCTTGAAACTGTTAGACAATGGGATTATTATCCCATATCCGATAGCCAGTGGGTTAGTCCTGTTCACGCTGTGCCCAAGAAGCAGGATTTACTGTGGTAGAAAATGAGAAAAAGGAATTGTTACAAACACGTCTTCCAACGAAGATTCGAGTTTGTATGATTACCGAAAGTTGAACACTGCCACACATAAAGACCACTTTCCTCTTCCGTTCATTGACCAAATGCTCGAGAGATTAGCGGGACATGAGTACTACTGTTCCTGGATGGATATTCAGGATATAATCAAATCCCGATCGCTCCCGAGGATCAAGACAAAACCACCTTCACCTGTCCTTTTGGAACATTTGCTTACCGAAGATGCCTTCGGCCTTTGCAATGCTCCCGCAACGTTTCAACGTTGCATGCTGAGCCTTTTTCAGACATGTGGAGAAATTTCTGGAGATTTTTATGGACAATTTTCCATTTACGGGGATTCCTTTGAACAATGCTTGCAACCATTTGAAACTGGTTCTACACGCTGTATGGAGAAAACTTGACACTTAACTGGGAAAAGTGTCACTTTATGGTCAAGCAAGGAATCATTCTAGGGCATGAAGTTTCACACAAGGGAATAGAGGTTGACAAGTCAAAAGTGGAAGTCATAACTAAGCTCCTGAGCCACATGCTTAAAGGACATTAGATCATTTTTAGGGCACGCCGGCTTCTATAGACGATTTATTCAAGGGTTCAGCAACATTGCAAGACCTTTAACAATCTCTTAGGAAAGGATGTACCCTTTATATTTGATGAAGAATGTCAAAATCTGGAAGGAGCTTAAGAGTAGACTTGTCTCAGCACCGGTCATTTCTGCACCTGATTGGACCAAGCCTTTTGAGATTATTGTGACGCCTCGGACTTTGCTATCGGCGCTGTTTTAGGGCAGCGTATTGATACTAGGCAACACGTAATTTATTATGCTAGCAGAGAACGCTGAATGAAGCCAACTCAATTATACAACTACTGAAAAGGATTTTTAGCTGTTGTCTTTGCGTTGAAATTTCGCCATTCTGCTAGGGTCCAGGACTGTTTATTTTCACCGATCCTTCGCCCTAAGTACCTAATGCAAAGAAAGATGCTAAGGCAAGACTCATTCGATGGATACTTCTTTTGTAAGAGTTTGATTTGGAGATTAAGGATAAAAGGGCGTTGAGAATGTGGTAGCTGATCATTTGTCTAGAATCCCAATGCACCAAAGGAGAGAATACCAATTAATGACAATTTCCCTGACGAACACATTTTTGTGATATGTGGAGAGCCTTGGTATGCTGACATAGCAAATTATCTTGCTACCAGGCAAATACCTCTCATTGGTCAGGCCAGGACAAACACCGTTTCATGAGTCAAATGCGGTTCTTCTTCTGGGATGAACCGTATTTATTCAAATATGTCCTGACCAGATAACACGAAGGTGCCTTCCTGAGGATGAAAATCAGAGTGTTTTGACCTTTTGTCACAAACTAGCTTGCGGTGGACATTTTTGGTCCACGTAAAACTGCTGAGAAAGTACTTCAGTGGCTTCTACTGGCCCTCTCTTTAAAGATGCATACACTTTCTGCAAGCTATGTGATAGGTGTCAAATGACGGGTAAATCACACGGAAGACATGATGCCTCTCACACCCATCTTAGAGGTCGAAATTTTTCGATCTCTGGGGCATTGACTTTATGGGACCCTTTCCTCTGTCCTACGGCAACCAATACATTTTGGTAGCCGTAGATTATGTTTCAAAGTGGGCTGAAACAATTCCAACAAGGACAAATGACAACCAAGTTGTCATCAAATTTACGAGACCACATCATCTCTCGCTTCGGAGCCCCCCGTACGATAATAAGTGATAATGGGAGTCATTTCTGCAATCGGGCTTTTGAAGCCCTGATGCGCAAATACTCTATTTCCCACAAATTGTCCACGGCATACCATCCTCAAACCAATGGGCAAGTAGAAGTCACGAATAGACAAATAAAACTCATTTTGGAGAAAACTGTTGGACAGAACCGTAAAGACTGGTCATCAAACTCACTGATGCCTTATGGGCATACAGGACCGCTTACAAAACTGTCCTCGGTATGTCTCCATATCGAGTTGTATTTGGAAACCTTGTCACTTGCTGTGGAGTTAGAACACCGAGCTATGTGGGCTTTAAAGCAGCTGAATTTGGATTTAGATAAAGCCGGTGCCTTGAGGAAGTTGCAAATATCCGAGTTAGAGGAACTTAGGAATGAGGCATACGACAATGCTCGGATCACAAACACAGAACCAAGCTCTTTCATGATAGATCCATCACTGAAAAAATTTTTGTCTCAGGACAAAAGGTTCTGTTGTACAACTCTCGACTCCACCTTTTCCCTTATAAATTGGAACCAGGTGGTCAGGACCCTACATTGTGCAGAATGTCTTCTCACACGGTGCGATTGAGATTCTTGATCCTAATAATGGTAACAAATTCACTGTAAATGTCAACGCTTAAAGCCATTCCTTACCACCGATTTCGTGTCACAAGACGTTCATGAATTGGGTCTTTACGACCACAGTTTATATGTGACCATTCCATCTGTACGGTCTCCCCGGATTTCCTTGTATATCATTTTTGGACACCCTTTTGTAAATTAAAAATAATAATAATAATATATAAATAAAAAAATTTAAAAAAATGAAAAAAATAAATAAAAAACAATAACATAAAATTCCAAAGATTTGGACTTTAAGTGCTAATTTGCACCAAGAGTCACACTTTCCCCAACTTCTTTCCCATATGATCCTAGGGTTGTAAATACTCTTTTTAACTTAGGGTCAAATTGGAATTCCCAACTTTTATCCCCTATATATACCATCTTTTACCCTACCTCTCTCCCTCTAACCAAAACAGACCGATCTAACCCTCCCTTTCAAAGCGCCGCCCTCAGTCTTTCTCGATCCCCTGTTGCCTCATTCTGCCGCAAATCCTCTACCTGAGCCGCAGATCCGCGGCTATCTGGAGCTTTCTGGTGCGTCGAAAAATTGTTCTCCGGTCAATTTTTCTCCCTGGTGTTAGATCTGGTGGCTGAGCCCAGAATTCAGTCTTCTGTGCCCTCTGCAGTCGGTTATTGGTTCCCCCCACGTAATCCGGGGGTGGTTCGAATTTCTACCTTTTCACTTTACTATTCTAGATTTTAATTATAGCATGGCACCAAGTATTTTTTCTGAGAAGGATTTTTGGAAATTATTGTGTGATCCAAACGGGTATGGCCATGTGTTTATAGACCGCATTAGGGCTTGGAATTGGTATAATTGGTGTACGACAATGCTGAGAACGATACCTTCATTGTCCCGATTTGGTGACAATGTTCTACACTAATCTTGACCATGCATCTGTTGATTCACAAGCCATCACTTTACCATGCACATGCCACTAGGGGATTTGGTCATCACTCTTCCTCTCCTTGAGGAACACACACACGTCCCCCTTCACCCACCAGATAGCGATCCCCTCCCATTGATTGAGTACATGACCTTATGGGGATTCGCTGCACATAGCAGGATCGTGGGCGAAAAGCTAGCACCACGTTTAGGAATGTGCACTGCGTTGGACGCTGGTCCAACGCACATATTAGGGCTAGACCACACTACATCCTTTAACAGACCATGTTGCAAATTATTCACGATTTAATGACTCGGCAACACACGGTCTGTTTAAATAAGACCATATTCCATGCGATCCTTGCCAACTCTTCACGCACTCGGGTGCCAAACACTCCCACCCAGTTCTGATCACGCGTCTGTGTAGGACTTTCCTACCGACGCCGTCTTTGACTCCTTTGACCGAGTGTTCGGACACCGAGAGACCCGCCAGTGCCTATAATAGTTGCCTCCACGCGGTTTGGTCCCTAGTGTCAGCCCGAGGACGTACTCTGCGGTGTCATCTTCGGAGAGAGTTTAGAAAGGGAGACGATCCCATCATTTTGGCAGCAGGACCCCCTACGGATTCCCGTGCCTTCATGTCCACCATCTGGCGGGGCATGAAGAAGATCTTTCGGGGTAAGTTCTCTTGAGGAAGAAGGCAGAGGAGCATCCCTCTAGGTTAGACAGTATAGAGGCTGCGTTGAGACGGTCACAGTCGGCTGGACCCAGCCACCAACGCTGGTCCAAAGCGATGGAGGGAGTAGTTTTCATTATCCTTTTCCTATTTTCATGCATATTCATATCTTGCATACATTGGGGACAATGCATGAGATAGGTATGGAGGGTAGGTTCTAACCTAGGACTTTTATTTTCTTTTTAGGCTTTTTATTTTTATTTCTAAGATTTTCATTTTCTTTTTAGGTTTTTATTTTATTTTAGATTTTACCTTTCTTTTAGATTTTACTCTTTCTTTAGGAAAAAATAATAATAAAATATATATATATATATTTCGATCCATGTTTAAAGAATCAAACTTGAATTTAGGGATTAAGGAAGCTCTTAACTAAGATTTCTAATTATAAGTTGAAAAGAGGAGTTTTGTAGGTTTTTAGGTAAGTAATAAAGGAGAAGAAAGATTACTAGATTTTATTCTTTCTTTAGGATATATACATTGAACATATTAAAGGATCAATCATAGACTTTGTGACTTTATTTACATATATATAATTAAAAAAAATGTGAATAATATGTAAATAACTATAATTACTTAGCCACTAATTAAGCTGGTTAGTAGTGCCTCAAGAAGCATTACCAATCACGCCTAAAGGTGGTTAAGTCCTTAACCCCTTCGTGGCCTAGTTTACTGAGTCCTCAAACCCGAGGGATGTTTCTCATCTGGTGCCCTAGGACCATCTGGTTTGGGAGTCATCGGTTAGAGGCTCGTTACAAGGGTAAATTAGAAAGCCTAAGGAAGTTAAGGGAATGTAAAAAATAAATATTGTAAATATTGTAGATAAAAAGAAAAAAAAATAATAATAAAATATATATATTAGTAAATAAATGAACTTAGTCTAAGAAAGATCCCTCATATTTATAGATGTATATATACTAGGATTGATGCAAAATCTAATTTTCGAACTTTTCCCTAAAAACTTAATCTAAATTGAAAACAAAACTCTAAATAGATGCTTATAAGAGGAAATGACTAGTTTAGGGTAACCTGAAACCTATAACTCAAGTTAGAATCTTAAAAACATGGATCAAAAATTTCACTAACACTTTTTTTCTTTTTCTTTTATGGATTTTGTGGGTGCAATCCGCTGAAAACCCTCAGGAGACAACACTCCTCCTCTAGGGTAACCTAGAGGTTTAACGGCTTGTTGCACACGCTCAGTGCAATCGCGTCACCTGCGAAAGTGGTGTAATAATCTAGTTAGGATTTTCTTTTTCTTTTTTTTACTCGACCGAGGACGAGTAAAAGTTAGGTATGGGGGTGTGATTATAGTTCATATTTGCATCATCTTCCACCTTTATACCATGCATTTTATTAATAAAAACTGTTTTTTTACCCTTTTTTCTCCCTATTTTACAGGTCCAGATTTTTAATGGAGAGAGGCCCAAAAAATCCATGCAATTATCAAAGGAATTAAAGGACTAATCAAGGCCCTAAAGAGAAGCCCAAGAGAGAGCCCAGATTCTGGAAATATCCGAGCGCCTAGTCAGCCTTCTAGAAGCGCCAGAGGGGCCTGCAGGATGCGACAGAGCGCCAACAGAATGCGCAGGCGTAACGGTTTTGATTCTGCCACGGAAACGCGGCTCTGGCCGGGTTTCCGCGGCAGGAATCTGGCCGTTGGGGCTCAGATTTGATCCTACGGCTGATATTTGGGAGCCCCTTTCTGAGGCCTATAAATAGACCACCAGGGCCAGTACGAGAGACGGAGGAGAGACTAGGGGAAAAACTTGTATTTTGTGAGGGAGTGTAGGTATTCTCTCTAGGGTTTTTTAGTTCGTCCTCTTCTTCCTCCTAGAGATTCTGTAAAAGAGAGAAAAGAAAGTGTTGAGAGCTTGTAAGCAAGGAGGTGACATCTTTTGTAAGCAAGGATTAATCAAAGGCTTCTTCTCTTCTTTACATTCTCTAGTGCTTGCTTTACTTTCTTTATTTTCATTGCACTTCTATTTACCATGCTTTGTTGTTTGTTTTCTCTGTAATGGATAACTAACTCTCTAATATGACTAGCTAACACAACTAACCTTGCTAACTTCTAACTCTTTGGGTGATTGCTAATTTCTAACTCTTGCAATGTTAAGTCTCTTTTTGATTTCCAATGAAGATGAGTTGTGTTTACTATTGGGAAATGCTTGTTAGATATCCATATGATTCATGTGAGCCTCATTTAGAGTCTTGTCTTTAGAACAAGTGCCTTGATGGAACATGGAGATCGATCACTTAATGTGCTAATGGATTGTAGAACAATTTCCTTACTTCAATGCTATCTTGTATATGCCTTGAGTGACTAATGAAACTTGTGTCTTCTTCCTTAAGCAATACTTAGAGTGGCACTCCTTGAATCCACCATGAAATTCTATCTCGGGAGGCGATGATCAATGAGGCTACAAGCGAGAACCGAGAAGAACACTCATTTCCAAAGTGGGAACATACTAGACCTAACAAGCAAGTCATATTCATTGCCAATGATTCAACATGAGGCATGTATCACCCATGAGCTTAGTAAGTTAGCAAGTTAGTAAAGTTAGCTAGTCATGGCCTTTCTCATTCTAAAGTTTTCCAAAAGCTTCTTTAACTAGTTTCCTTTTCTCGCAAGACAACTCTCCAAAGTCTTTCTCCATTTTCTTTTACATCGGTTTTTCTTTCCATGCAACAAAAATACAAAAATTTCTTCTTTTTCTTTTCAAATTGTTTTTCTTTTTGAACATAGAAGAATCTTCGTTTTCCCTTTCTCTTTGACTCGTGACCGCAAAGCTTCTATCGTGAGCTCTCCCTGAGGATCGACCCGTATAGCTTATGCTATAACGGTGATTTGGAAGGAGCATATTAAACATACATTTTAGGAGTTTCGAGCACTATAATTCCACAAAGAAGGTTGACTCTTTAACCCTCTATCTCTGAATTCAGTAAACTCTTCTCTTTTTCCTTCTTAACAAACAAATTTTTGGCGCCGTTGCCGGGGAGAGCAACGGTTTTGAGTTAATTAAGAGACTAAACGAATCTTCTTCTCTGTTGCAGGTTACAGGTTGAAGAAACAGGAAATAGAACATTGCAGAAACATATAAGTGGCCTTGGGCCTCTGCTCTAGAAAGCAGAGACCAGGAGCCCTCGGATTTACCGCGAAATCTCGGCCAAAGCCGCGGATCCGCGGCAATGATGAGTTGACTACTGACAGATTTTTGTGCAGGGTTGCTTGCTTTGCCAAAAAAATAGCTGCTGCAATTATAATTCTTGTATGCCTTCACCATATTCCTGCTAATAACATCAACAGTAAACATTTGTTATTAAAATTAAAAATTGATTAGACGTTTGCATTCTCGGCACGTGTCTTTCAATCCTTTACTTTACTGTTGAAGAGTGCTGGAGCAAGGTACGTGAGCATTGCATATCGTAAAGGACTCACTTATTGGTTGATTTATATCGCTTTGAGTGAACCTTGTTTGCATAAACTGTACACTTGCACAAAATTGACATTAAGGGCATCACCCAATAAAAAAGATAAGGTGGGGGATTTCATCACCCTTTCCTTAGCCCAAAAACCACCATCCCAGCACTCACAATCCCTTCTAATAAAAACTGATAGACGTTGGCCCCTAGGGACATCCGGACTCAGTAGGAGATCGACTGAGGTTGGAAGTTGATTTGATTCATACTCCGGTGAAATCAGTGTCTAAGGCAAGGGATTAATGAGGTTAAGCCTCGAAGATACCGTGGTTTGACGTAATTAAGGCCCGTTGCTTACGCACGGATATCTCCCACCGTATTTTGCCCTTACCTGGCTGATTAACCGTGGTCTGATTCAAGCAACAACCTTCTTTAGTTCATCGAACAGTTAGGAGTCGTCTAGGTCCAGGAACCCTAGATAGCTTGTGATTGATTTTCTTTTCTTGTTTGTTATTTTTCATTTCTTTTGCGCTTGTGTGATCGGTGAACGTTGATTGTGTATGCAACAGTGGTATCGGGATCCAAATTTGCTAGCTTGTGCTTGTGAGAATTTTTACACTTGAACAAACACCACACTTGACACAATCATGACCAATAACATTTCATTGCAAGACAAGTTCTACCCGATTCGCACCTCACTTCCCTCATGCATTCTTCTCCCAAACACCAATGGAAATAACTTTGAGTTAAAACCGCAGTTCATAAACACTCTTCCTCGTTCCATGGCCTAGAATCTGAAGATGTGTACTTCTTCATTAGAGAGTTTGAAGAGGTATGTCTAATGATGAGAATTCCCCAGCTTACAGAGGATGCTGTTAGACTTAGATTCATTCCCTTTGCGCTAAAAGACATCGCTAAGAAGTGGCTTTACAATCTCCCTGTCAGTTCAATTTCTTCTTGGGACGATTTTGTTAAGGTCTTTCTTAAAAAATTTTACCCCATCGATAAGACAGCCGTCATGAGGAAAAATATAATGCAATTCAAGCAAGAGGACAATGAACCATTCTGGAAGTATTTTGAGCGCTTCAAAGACCTAGTAGCCCTGTGTCCCCATCACGGCATAGAGAAATGGCGCCAGTGCCAGATTATCTATGACGGTCTCGATTACCAAACTAAAACGCTCCTTGAAACCATGTGCCAAGGAGAATTTTTAAAGAAGGATGAAGATCAGGGGTGGGATTTATTTGAAGCCTTAGCCGAAAAGACAATTCAGTGGGAGTCATGTCCTGAGAAAACCACACCCACAAATTCCAGAACCGATTTACACTCCATAGAATCCTCGATAGCTGCAGAAGCTAAAATAACACAACTGATGAAGAGGATAGAATTGCTTGAGTCTAGGGAGAATTCTGCTGTTAATCAGGTCAACCCATCACCTGTGGTCAACCCGGGTTGCACCTACTGCCATGATCTGAATCACGTGTTCGAAGAGTGTCCGATTTACCACTCTCAAATTTTTCAGGAGAACTCGAATGTTGCATATACCAGACCCAATTACATCCATACTCCAAAACGTACAATCCGGGATGGCGAAACCATCCAAATTTTTCTTGGAGTCAGTCTGGTCTTGAGCAGTCTAGGCCATCCTTTCCACATCACTATCCTGCTCAGTCACATCAACCCAATTTCCACTCATACCCGAATCCATAACAATTCCAACCATATCAAAATCCACACCAAATCCCCACATTACCAGTCAAACTTCCACCCTACGTATCAGCAAAATCCACCACAAAATCCTTCAGACAAGAGAATTTCTGATTTGGAGAAAATGATAGAGACCTTGTCCAAGACCCAAGCTTCAATGATGAACAATCAGCAGCAGGACATGAACAAATTGCAAATCCAGATAGGGCAATTGGCCAACTCTCTAAATGAGCGACAAAAAGGAATGCTACCTAGCCAACCAGTGCCCAATCCAAAAACTCACTTTCCCCTGCACGAAGTTGAAGACTTGGGCCCCAGCCAATGCCAAGCTATTCAAGTCCTTAGATCTGGAAAGCAAATAGACAACAAGGTTTCAAGTCAACCCTCCAAATCTGTGTCAAAGCCACATCCTCTGTTCCAGTCCAACCCATTCAAGACATTCCTTCTTCAAGTACACAACCATCCACTTCCCAATCCAAAGGAAAAGAAAAGATTGATGAGCAAACATACAAGCCTGTTATTCCCTTTCCAAATAGGCTAGCAAGTCAAAAGATGAATGCTCACATGGAGAAGATAAGGGAGATGTTCAACCAAGTCCAAATCAATGTCCCTCTTCTAGATGCCATTCAACAAGTTCCATCATACGCCAAATTTCTAAAAGAGATGTGCACAAAGAAGAGAAAGCAAATGTTCCTAAAAAGGTTCTCCCTGCCTCAAATATTAGTGAGCTGCTCACTGGTCCTATCCCTGTGAAATACAAGGACCCAGGAGCCCAACCATTTCTTGCATCATAGGACAAACCACCATTAATAGGGCTTTGCTTGACTTGGGAGCCAGCATCAATCTTCTCCCCTTTTCTGTGTATCAGCAGTTAGGTTAGGCGACCTCCGTCCAACCCAAATGACGATACAATTAGCTGACCGCTCTGTAAAGATTCCAAGGGGGAGATTACAGATGTGTTAATACAGGTCGGGGAATTCATTTACCCGTAGACTTCATTGTTCTCGAGACACAGCCCGTCCATAATCACAGAGCACAAACACCTGTCATTCTCGGACGCCTTTTCTAGCCACCGCAAATGCGATCATAAACTGTAGAAATGGCTCGATGCGTCTGACCTTTGAGATATGACAAAGGAGGTGAATGTTTTCCACCTGGGAAAACAACCTCGGGATTTGGATAACGATTCTTTTGAGATAAACTTGATAGAAGGTTTGACAAGTGAACATGATGAGGAGGTTGAGTATGAATCCGAAGAGGAATTTGAGTTGGAGTCGGATGACTTCAACCTTGATCAGATTGTTGAGTCTACTGTGGAGTGGGCCACTAATACCACCCCTATTCTGCCCTTACACCAGGAACAACCTGTGATAGATCCTGTCCCTTCTTCTGAGCTTAAGGTTCTTCCCAACCATCTCAAGTACAAGTACTTGGATGAGAAGGAAACCTTTCCTGTGATCATTGTATCCCATCTCACTGAACAACAAGAAGAGGATCTTCTTTCTGTGTTAAGAGAAAATCAAGGAGCCATTGGTTGGACCATGGCTGACATCAGGGGATTAGTCCTTCCATAGTACAACACCGGATTCATTTGACGAAGATGCCAAGCCAAAACGAGACCCACAGCGTAGACTAAACCCAATCATGCAGGAAGCTGTTAGAACTGAAATCTTGAAACTGTTAGACAATGGGATTATCTATCCCATATCCGATAGCCAGTGGGTTAGTCCTGTTCACGCTGTGTGCCAAGAAAGCAGGATTTACTGTGGTAGAAAATGAGAAGAAGGAATTGGTACAAACACGTCTTCCAACGAAGATTCGAGTTTGTATTGATTACCGAAAATTGAACAATGCCACACGTAAAGACCACTTTCCTCTTCCGTTCATTGACCAAATGCTCAAGAGATTAGCGGAACATGAGTACTACTATTTCCTGGATGGATATTCAGGATATAATCAAATCCCGATCGCTCCCGAGGATCAAGACAAAACCACCTTCACCTGTCCTTTTGGAACATTTGCGTACCGAAGGATGCCCTCTTCGGCCTTTGCAATGCTCCCGCCACGTTTCAACGTTGCATGCTGAGCCTTTTTTCAGACAAGGTGGAGAAATTTCTGGAGATTTTTATGGATGATTTTTCCATTTACGGGGATTCCTTTGAACAATGCTTGCACCATTTGAATCTGGTTCTACAACGCTGTATGGGAAAAACTTGACACTGAACTGGAAAAAGTGTCACTTTATGGTCAAGCAAGGAATCGTTCTAGGGCACGAAGTTTCATACAAGGGAATTGAGGTTGACAAGTCAAAAGTGGAAGTGATAACTAAGCTCCCTGAGCCAACATGTTTAAAAGACATTAGATCATTTTTAGGGCACGCCGGCTTCTATAGACGATTTATTCAAGGGCTTAGCAACATTGCAAGACCTTTAACAAATCTCTTAGGAAAGGATGTACCCTTTATATTTGATGAAGAATGTCAAAAATCTTGGAAGGAGCTTAAGTGTAGACTTGTCTCAGCACCTATCATTTCTGCACCTGATTGGACCAAGCCTTTTGAGATTATGTGTGATGCCTCGGATTTTGCAATTGGCGCTGTTCTAGGGCAGCGTATTGACACTAGGCAACACGTAATTTTTATGCTAGCAGAACACTGAATGAAGCCCAACTCAATTATACAACTACTGAAAAGGAATTTTTAGCTGTTGTCTTTGCGTTGGAAAATTTTCGCCAATATCTGCTAGGGTCCAAGACGATTATTTTCACCGATCACTCCGCCCTTAAGTACTTAATGCAAAGAAAGACGCTAAGGCAAGACTTATTCGATGGATACTTCTTTTGCAAGAGTTTGATTTGGAGATTAAGGATAAAAAGGGCGTTGAGAATGTGGTAGCTGATCATTTGTCTAGAATCCCAAATGCACCAAAGGAGAGAATACCAATTAATGACAATTTCCCTGACGAACACATTTTTGTGATGTGTGGAGAGCCTTGGTATGCTGACATAGCGAATTACCTTGCTACCAGGCAAATACCTTCTCATTGGTCAGGCCAGGACAAATACCGTTTCATGAGTCAAATGCGGTTCTTCTTCTGGGATGAACCGTATTTATTCAAATATTGTCCTGACCAGATAATACGAAGGTGCCTTCCTGAGGATGAACATCAGAGTGTTTTGACCTTTGTCACAAACTAGCTTGCGGTGGACATTTTGGTCCACGAAAAACTGCTGAGAAAGTCCTTCAGAGTGGCTTCTACTGGCCCACTCTCTTTACAGATGCATACACTTTCTGCAAGCTATGTGATAGGTGTCAAATGACGGGTAGAATCACACGGAAAGACATGATGCCCCTCACACCCATCTTAGAGGTCGAAATTTTCGATCTCTGGGGCATCGACTTTATGGGACCCTTTCCTCTGTCCTATGGCAACCAATACACTTTGGTAGCCGTAGATTATGTTTCAAAGTGGGCTGAAGCAATTCCAACAAGGACAAATGACAACCAAGTTGTCATCAAGTTTTTACGAGACCACATCATCTCTCGCTTCGGAGCCCCCGTGCGATAATAAGTGATAATGGGAGTCATTTCTGCAATCGGGCTTTGAAGCCCTGATGCGCAAATACTCTATTTCCCACAAATTGTCCACGGCATACCATCCTCAAACCAACGGGCAAGTAGAAGTCACGAATAGACAAATAAAACTCATTTTGGAGAAAACTGTTGGACAGAACCGTAAAGACTGGTCCATCAAACTTACTGATGCCTTATGGGCATACAGGACCGCTTACAAAACTGTCCTCGGTATGTCTCCATATCGAGTTGTATTTGGAAAACCTTGTCACTTGCCTGTGGAGTTAAAACACCGAGCTATGTGGGCTTTAAAGCAGCTAAATTTGGATTTAGATAAAGCCGGTGCCTTGAGGAAGTTGCAAATATCCGAGTTAGAGGAACTTAGGAATGAGGCATACGACAATGCTCGGATCACAAAACACAGAACCAAGCTCTTTCATGATAAATCCATTCACCAAAAAATTTTGTCTCAGGACAAAAGGTTCTATTGTACAACTCACGACTCCACCTTTTCCCTGGTAAATTGAGAACCAGGTGGTCAGGACCCTACATTGTGCAGAATGTCTTCTCACACGGTGCGATTGAGATTCTTGATCCTAATAATGGTAACAAATTCACTGTAAATGGTCAACGCTTAAAGCCATTCCTTACCACCGATTTCGTGTCACAAGACGTTCATGAATTGGGTCTTTGCGACCCAGTTTATATATGACCATTCTGTTTGTATAGTCTCCCAGATTTCCCTGCATATCATTTTGGGACCACTTTTGTAAATAATAAAAAATAATAATAATAATAATAATAATAATAAATAATAAATATAAAAAATAAAAAAATAATATATATATATATATATATATTTATGATAATCCCTAGGTTTCTCAAAACTCACAACTTCCAAATTTTGAGAATTCCAAAATTCCCACATCTCTTCCCTAGGGTCAAACTCTTCCCTAGTTTCACAACATTCAAATTTCCAACTCCTCCCTAGGGTTGTAAATATCCCTTTTCTACCTAGGGTGAAATTGGAATCCTAACTTTTCCCCCCCTATATATATCCCAGTTACCCCGTCTCTCTCCCTCAGAACCCAAAACGCAGACGAGATCTGACTCCCCTCTTTAAAGCGCCGCCCTCAAATTTTTCCTGATCCCCTGCCGCCTCCATCCTGCCGCGTTCTCGCGACTAGAGCCGCAGATCCGCGGCATTCCTGAGCTTTCTGGAGCGCCGCCAAATTTTCTTCCGGTCGATTTTTCCTTCTGGTGGTGGATCTGGTGCACATCTCCCAGAATCAGTCCCCTGTGCCCTCTGCAAACCCGAATTTCCCCCCACGTATTCCGGGGGTGGTTCGAATTTCCATCTCTCTATTTTCTGTTCTAAATTTCAATTGTTAAGCATGGCACCTACTATTTTGCTGAGAAGGATTTTGGGAAATTATTGTGTGATCCACACGGGTATGGCCATGTGTTTATAGACCGCATTAGGGCTTGGAATTGGTATAATCTAGTGTACGACAATGCTGAGAACGATACCTTCTATTGTCCCGATTTGGTGACAATGTTCTACACTAATCTTGACCATGCATCTGTTGATTCACAAGCCCATCACTTTCCGTGCACATGCCACTAGGGGATTTGGTCATCACTCTTCCTCTCCTTGAGGAACACACACACGTCCCCTTCACCCACAGGATAGCGATCTCCTCCCATTGATTGAGTACATGACACTTATGGGGATTCGCTGCACAGAGCAGGATCGTGGGCTAAAAGCTAGCACCACGTTTAGGAATGTGCACTGCGTTGGACGCTGGGTCCAACGCAACATATTAGGACTAGACCACACTACATCCTTTACAGACCAGTTTTGCAAATTATTCACGATTTAATGACTCGGCAACACACGGTCTGTTTAAATAAGACCATATTCCATGCGATCCTTGCTAACTCTTCACGCACTCGGGGTGCCAAACACTCCCACCAGTTCTGATCACGCGTCTGTGTAGGACTTTCCTACCGGACGCCGTCTTTGACTCCTTTGACCGAGTGTTCGTGACACCGGAGAGACCCACCAGTGCCTATAATAGTTGCCTCCACGCGGTTGGTCCCCTAGTGTCCAGCCCGAGGACGTACCTGCGGTGTCATCTTCGGAAGAGAGTTTAGAAGAGGGAGACGATCCAGCATTTTGGCAGCAGGACCCCCCTACGGATTCCCGTGCCTTCATGCCCACCATCTGGCGGGGCATGAAGAAGATCTTTCGGGGGCAAGTTCGCTTGAGGAAGAAGGCAGAGGAGCAATCCTCTAGGTTAGACAGTATAGAGGCTGCGTTGAGACGGTCACAGTCGGCTGGACCCAGCACCACCGCTGGTCCAAAGCGACGGAGGGAGTAGTTTCATTATCCTTTACCTATTTTCATGCATATTCATATCTTGCATACATTGGGGACAATGCATGAGATAGGTATGGGGGGTAGGTTCTAACCTAGGACTTTTATTTTCTTTTTAGGCTTTTATTTTTATTTCTAGATTTTCATTTTCTTTTTAGGTTTTTATTTTATTTTAGATTTTACCTTTCTTTTAGATTTTACTCTTTCTTTAGAAAAAAATAAAAATAAAAAATAATAATTAAAATATATATATATTATATTTCGATCCATGTTTAAAGAATCAAACTTGAATTTAGGGATTAAGGAAGCTCTTAACTAAGATTTCTAATTATAAGTTGAAAAGAGGAGTTTTGTAGGATTTTTAGGTTAAGTAATAAAGGAGAAGAAAGATTACTAGATTTTAATTCTTTCTTTAGGATATATACATTGAACATATTAAAGGATCAATCATAGACTTTGTGACTTTATTTACATATATAATTAAAAAAATGAATAATATGTAAATAACTAAATAATTACTTAGCCACTAATTAAGCTGGTTAGTAGTGCCTCAAGAAGCATTACCAATCACGCCTAAAGGTGGTTAAGTCCTTAACCCCTTCGTGGCCTAGTTTACTTGAGTCCTCAACCCGAGGGATGTTTTCTCATCTGGTGCCCTAGGACCATCTGGTTTGGGAGTCATCGGTTAGAGGCTCGTTACAAGGGTAAATTAGAAAGCCTAAGGAAGTTAAGGGAATGTAAATAAATAAAAAAAACAATAATATATATATATATATTAGTAAATAAATGAACTTAGTCTAAAAAGATCCCTCATATTTATAGATGTATATATACTAGGATTGATGCAAAATCTAGTTTTCGAACTTTTCCCTAAAAACTTAACCTAAATTGAAAACAAAACTCTAAATAAATGCTTATAAGAGGAATGACTAGTTTAGGGTAACCTGAAACCTATAACTCAAGTTAGAATCTTAAAAACATGGATCAAAAATTTCACTAACACTTTTTTCTTTTTCTTTTATGGATTTTGTGGGTGCAATCCGCTGAAAACTCTCAGGAGACAACACTCCTCCTCTAGGGTAACCTAGAGGTTTAACGGCTTGTTGCACACGCTCAGTGCAATCGCATCACCTGCGAAAGTGGTGTAATAATCTAGTTAGGATTTTCTTTTTTTTTTTTTACTCAAGGACGAGTAAAAGCTAGGTATGGGGGTGTGATTATAGTTCATATTTGCATCATCTTCCACCTTTATACCATGCATTTTATTAATAAAAACTGATTTTTTTACCCTTTCTCTCCCTATTTTTATAGGTCCAGATTTTTAATGGAGAGAGGCCCAAAAATCCATGCAATTATCAAAGGAATTAAAGGATTAATCAAGGCCCTAAAGAGAAGCCCAAGAGAGCCCAGATTCTGGAAATATCCGAGCGCCTAGTCAGCCTTCTAGAAGTGCCAGCGGGGCCTGCAGGATGCGTCAGAGCGCCAACAGAATGCGCAGGCGTAACGGTTTTGATTCTGCTGTGGAAACGCGGCTCTGGCCTAGTTTCCACGGCAGGAATCTGGCTGTTGAGGCTCAGATTTGATCCGACGGCTGATATTTGGGAGCCCCTTCTTCTGAGGCCTATAATAGATCACCAGGGCCAGTACGAGAGACTGAGGAGAGACTAGGGGAAAAACTTGTATTTTGTGAGGGAGTGTAGGTATTCTCTCTAGGGTTTTTTTAGTTCTTCCTCTTCTTCCTCCTAGAGATTCTGTAAGAGAGAAAAGAAAGTGTTGAGATCTTGTAAGCAAGGAGGTGACATCTTTTGTAAGCAAGGATTAATCAAAGGCTTTCTTCTCTTCTTTACATTCTTAAGTGCTTGCTTTACTTTCTTTTATTCTCATTGCACTTCTATTTACCATGCTTTGTTGTTTGTTTTCTCTTGTAATGGATAACTAAATCTCTAACATGACTAGCTAACACAACTAACCTTGCTAACTTCTAACTCTTTGGGTGATTGCTAATTTCTAACTCTTGCAATGTTAAGTCTCTTTTTGATTTCCAAATGAAGATGAGTTGTGTTTACTATTGGGAAATGCTTGTTAGATATCCATATGATTCATGTGAGCCTCATTTAGAGCCTTGTCTTTAGAACAAGTGCCTTGATGGAACATGGAGATGGATCACCTAAATGTGCTAATGGATTGTAGAACAATTTCCTTACTTCAATGCTATCTTGTATATGCCTTGAGTGACTAATGAAACTTGTGTCTTCTTCCTTAAGCAATACTTTGAGTGGCACTCCTTGAATCCACCATGAAATTCTATCTCGGGAGCCGATGAATCAATGAGGCTACAAGCGATAATCGAGAAGAACACTCATCTTTCAAAGTGGGAACATACTAGACCTAACAAGCAAGTCATATTCATTGCCAATGATTCAACATGAGGCATGTATCACCCATGAGCTTAGTAAGTTAGCAAGTTAGTAAAGTTAGCTAGTCATGGCCTTTCTCATTCTAAAGTTTTCCAAAAGCTTCTTTAACTAGTTTCCTTTTCTCGCAAGACAACTCTCCAAAGTCTTTCTCCATTTTCTTTTACATCGGTTTTTCTTTCCATGCAACAAAAATACAAAATTTCTTCTTTTTCTTTTCAAATGTTTTTCTTTTTGAACATAGAAGAATCTTCATTTTCCCTTTCTCTTTGACTCGTGACCGCAAAGCTTCTATCGTGAGCTCTCCCTGAGGATCGACCCGTATAGCTTATGCTATAACGGTGATTTGGAAGGAGCATATTAAACATACATTTTAGGAGTTTCGAGCACTATAATTCCACAAAGAAGGTTGACTCTTAAACCCTCTATCTCTGAATTCAGTAAACTCTTCTCTTTTTCCTTCTTCACAACACTGAGCACCAAGATGACAGCTTAATGTCTATTCTGAAAGACATAGAGAAGCCATTGGATGGACGATGAAGGATATCAAAGGGATAAGTCCAGCCATAGTGCAACATAGAATCCACTTGACCGATGAAGCAACCCCTAGGAGGGACCCACAACGCAGGCTTAACCCACTCATGCAAGGGCAGTTAAGCGAAAATTTTGAAACTATTAGATAATGGGATCATTTATCCCATTTCTGATAGCCAATGGGTTGCCCTAATCATACGGTCCCGAAGAAAGCTGGCTTTACGGTGGTTGAAAATGAACACAAAGAGTTGGTACAAACAAGACTGCCTACCAAGGTTAGTGTCTGTATCGACTATAGAAAGTTGAATGCTGCCACCCGTAAGATCACTTCCCGCTACCCTTCATCGACCAAATGCTTGAACGCCTGGCTGGACACGAGTACTATTGTTTCCTAGATGGGTACTCGGGATACAATCAAATCCTCATTGCTACAGAAGACCAGGAAAAGATCACGTTCACCTGCCCTTCGGAACCTTCGCTTACTGACGCATGCCCTTTGGATTGTGCAATGCTCCCGCAACATTCCAACGATGCATGCTTAGTCTTTTCTCCGACATGGTCGAATGTTTTCTTGAGATTTTTATGGATGACTTCTCCGTCTACGGAGATTCATTTGATCAGTGTCTTCATCACCTAGAGTTAGTTCTGCAGAGATGTAAGGAGAAGAATCTAACTCTAAACGGGGAAATGTCACTTCATGTGAGACAGGGGATTGTCTAGGCCATGAGATTTCTAGGAGAGGAATTGAAGTGGATAAGGATAAAGTAGAAGTGATTGCTAAGCTTCCTCCACCCAAAGCATCAAGGATATTAGATCCTTTCTAGGGCATGTTGAGTTCTACCGACGGTTCATTAAGGATTTTAGCAAAATCGCTAGGCCCTTAACCAACCTGCTTGGTAAGGATGTACCCTTTGATTTTAACGATGAATGTTTTAAGTCATGGGGGAAGCTCAAGCAAGAACTTATTTCTGCGCCCATTATTTCTGCTCCTAATTGGGCCCAACCATTTGAAATCATGTGCGATGCCTCTGATTTTGCTATTGGCACTGTTCTAGGACAGCGCATCGACAATAGGCAGCACGTGTTTATACTCGAGTAGGACCTTGAATGACGCCCAACAGAATTATACAATGACTGAAAAGGAATTCTTGGCCGTTGTCTTTGCGTTAGAGAAGTTCTGAACCTACTTGTTAGACTCGAAGATGGTGATTTTTACGGATCATTCGGCTCTGAAATACCTCATGACCAAGAAGGAAGCAAAAGCCCGATTGATTCGTGGATCCTTTTGCTTCAAGAATTTGACCTAGAAATTCAGGATAACAGGTATAGAAAATGTGGTTCAGATCATTTGTCACGAATTCCGAACACACCGATCATACAAGCTCCGATCAACGAGGATTTCCCAGACGAGCACATCCTAGCATTCTTAAGGAACCCTGGTATGCGGACATTGTTAATTACCTGGCCACTGGACACTTACCCGCTGACTGGACAAAGCAAAACCAGTGTCGTTTCTTTGCCCAAGTACGGTACTTCTTTGGGAAAGCCGTATCCTTTTAAGTATTGTCCCGATTAGATTATTCAACGATGCATACCAGAGGAGGAGCAGAGGAGTGTGCTCAGCTTTTGCCATGACCTTGCATGCGGAGGGCACTTCGGTCCCCGCAAGACTGCAGAGAAAGTTCTACAAGTGGTTTTACTGTCCACTTTGTTCAAAGACTCATAACATTTTTGCAAGTCATGCGCAAATTGTCAGAAGATTGGGAAAATTTCAAGAAGAGACATGATGCCCCTAAACCCGATCATAAAAGTTGAATTTTTGATGTTTGGGTATCGACTTCATGGGACCATTCCCTAATTCCTTCGCCACCAGTTCTTTTGGTTGCTGTAGACTATGTCTCTAAATGGGTAGAAGTTGTGCCTATAAAGACTAATGACAACAAAGTGGTTGTCAAATTTCTCAAAGAGAAATCTTCTCCCAATTTGGCACCCCCAGAGCGTATTAGTGATAATGGATCGCATTTCTGCAATAGAGTTTTTGAAGCTCTGATGGGAAAATATTCCATCAATCACAAGTTATCTACTCCGTATCATCCCCAGACACAATGGGCAGGTTGAAGTCACCATCGACAGATCAAGCTCATTTTGAAAAAGACTGTCGGACAGAACCGAAAGGATTGGTCGGTCAAACTTAACGATGCATTGTGGGCTTACCGCACTGCTTTTAAGACAGTTCTGGGGATGTCTCATTATAGAATCATATTTAAAAAAGCATGTCATCTACCTGTCGAGTTAGAACACCGTGCCCTTTGGGCCATTAAACACTCAATTTTGATCTGAGTACGGCCGGTGAGCTAAGGAGACTGCAGATCTCAG
>JAVJIF010018256.1:0-74534 GCA_038442645.1 Agave tequilana
TCGGACAAGTGTGTCCTTGTATTGGAGATCGGTGGGATCAACAATAGTGGAAATCCTTCAAGTGTGAAGGCGGGGACGTAGAGCGTGGCTCGAACCTCGGAAATATATACTTGAGTTTGCGTTTGCTCGGATTTTCTCTAAACTCAACTCCTCTATTTCTTGCATTACTTGTTGTGCTTATGCTAGTATTTTAATTTGAGCAATTTGTCAAGTAGAATTTTTAAATTCCGCATTGTTGCCATATTACATATAGCCATCACCTATTCACCCCCCCTCTAGGTGATTTCATGTTTATGTTTTGCATATATTAAGTTTAATTTAGTTTAATTTTAATTGGTATCTAGAGCATGTTTTGTTTTTGAACATTTCATTGGTATCTAGATCCTTTTATTGTTTATGCATAGATATGCATTCATGTTTAAGAGCCTGCATTGCATATTCATTATGTTTATTTGTTTATGCATGAGTTAAGGGGGAGCTTCCTTGAAGCTTGACTTTAATCCATGCATATATAGCTCCATGAGTTTTATCATCACCAAAAAGGGGGAGATTGTTGGCCCGAAGGCCTTCCTCTCTAGTTTTGATGATGATTAACTCATATAGTTATGTTTACTAATTATCTTTTGATTTTAATACAGATCATTGATCAAAATATTAGTTGGTGATTGCTTCAAAAAGAGGAGTTTGGAAGCTTCACTTGGTGATTCCAGGGCTCGAGCATCAAGATCATACCTTGCACTCAGTGGATCATGTTTGGGACCGAGTCGACTTGAAGATGAAGATCGTCAAGAAAACTTAGGTATCCTAATTTAGTTTAGTGTTTTAGATCCATTTGTAAAGATAAGAATAGTTGATATGCTCAAGTGCACAACACACACAAGTTTTATGTTTGGATTTGGTTTTCATGAATAGATTGATCAAAACAAGTTTACTTTATTTTTATGTATATTAGATGTGCTCTATATACATACATGCTTACATGACTTATACAAACTTATTTTGACTATCCTATTCATGTATTGAAAAATCAAAGTTTGATAAAATACAGTTTTTGGTTTTGGTAAAAATGATAAGACACAAAAATAGTTCAAATTGCTTGATATTTGAGTTGAAACTTTTTATCACATGTTTATATATCAATGCAAATGAGAAAACTATTTTTGGGGATTTTATATATATTTATAAGATTTTTAAAAAATATTTTTAACATGATTTTCTGACCCAGGATAGTGGCTGACAGGCCATGTCGGTCGACCGCACGGTCGACCGAACCAAGGGCCAGTCGACCCGGCGGTCGACCGACGTGCACAGCCTTGTGCACGTCTGGCAGACACATGGGCCGGCCGGCCGAACGGGCGGTTGACCGGACCAGAGAGCTCTGCTCTCTGTATCCGGGCGGTCGACCGAATTGTTCCAACGATCATATTTTTGACGGTGGCGATCGACCGGCCGGTCGACCGCAAGCCTGTCAGGCTGACAGATCTAACGGCTAGTTTTCTTTTGGGCCTATAAATACCCCATCTTGGGGGTTTTGGCTAAGATTTTCTGAGCTAATTTTTTCCTACTCTCTGGTTTTAAAAATAAATTTTCAAAAGAGTTTAAAGAGCAAAAAGATTCATTTTGTTTGTTTTAAGTATTTTATTATTTTCAAAGAAAATAGGTTTTTGGGAAATTGATTTATTGTTCTTCATTTCAATATCTATTTGATATTTTCCCAAGAGTATTTCTTTGATCAAAACACTTGTTTTCCACACTTAAGCTTATCTTCTATCCTATTCTATTAGGATCTTTGTTTGTGGAAAAAGGAAAGAGATTTGTGGTTGAGACATACCACTTATTGTAAACCCTTGATTTCTTGTGTTGCTCCCTCTTGGTAGAGGTTGAGGTTGTTGTATTGGGTTGGTGTTTGCTCCCTCTTTGGTAGAGGTGGAGATTGTTGTCTACTCCCTCTTGGTGAGGTGGAGTTGGAGTTTGGTTTGTATCCCTCAAGTGTGAGGTGAATTGGTGTTGTTTGGCTACGGCCTACCCCTCAGTTGTGAGGCGGTGTTTGAGAGAGGAGTTCGGTACTCCTATTGTTGTAACAAATCCTCCTCGGTGGAGGTTCCCTCGGTGGAAGATAGTGAATTGAAAATCCTTCTCGGTGAAGGCGGGGATGTAGAGCTAGGGGCTCGAATCTCGAAACATATTCTTGTGTTTGTGTTTGATCCATTGTCTCTCTAACTCTATCTCTTTTATTTGTGCAAAGCATCATTCTTAGCTTCATATCATATTTGCTTGTGTTGTGCCTTGCATCATTCATATTGCTGTATATCCTTTATTGCTTAGCTTGTTTGTGTGTGCCTCACTTATACTTAACCACAAGATCTTCATATAGCACCTCAACCCATATCTAGGAGAATCAAGAGGAGTTAGTCCAGAGCCCTTCACGGGGAATTCGGCTACACTTGTTGGTTGTATTAAGTGTGATTGCAAAATTATTTTAGCTTTCGCATTTGTTTCTAGATTAGCATTATCACCTATTCACCCCCCTCTAGGTGATTTACAATAATGTTATAATATATATCATTAACATAATAGCTTTTATGGTTTATTTTATAGCTATTTTTGAATAAAATTCGCTGATTTTTTTAGTAATGCACTCGAACACAATGGTGCAATAACTTCTTGGCTATTTTTTTCACTCGTAAATATTCCAATATAGAAAAATATAAAGTTTACATAAATCCAAACTAAACTGAAATAATTAGGTATTTTTAGTAATTCTTTCAATTCCATCAAAGTTTTTTAGAAAACTTTCAATTAACTGAAAAAATCAATTGTCTTTCAAGAGTTTGAAATTTTTTCAAGTAATTTCTAACTTCCAATTAATACCCAAATTCAACTTCTTCTTTTGTTTGATTCTCCAAAAATCTCAAATTTCAGTTACTATTTCTCATTGTATATCAAAAGCCAATCAATTGCTAAAATTTGTCTTCTTCCTCCTCAGAAAATTGTAGAAAAAAAATCTTATAAATGTATACATTTACAAATTAACTTCTTTCTCTTCAATATACAAATTTTTCAAAAAAAAAAAATCCAACAAATTGTTTTTCCTAACCCGTCTTCATTTTCCTTAGCATTATCATCCTCCTCTTTGATCTCCTCCTCGTCATCAACTGGAAAAAATGGGATCGTGTGCTTACCTAATTTCTCAACCTCGCCACAACCACCACCATCAGATCTCGTCATTGATCGTCGCCATCCTCTTCCTCATCGTAGCTCGCTTAGGTCCTACAACATAATCACCTGCCGCCCAACTATCTCCAATGGTCTTCATCCTCGTGGCCTCCTCCACCGTCGCCACCGACGACTCCCCCCACCACGCCTTGACGACCCCTTCTTACCCTTTTCTCGTCTCTGCTTACTCCATCAATCACCTGTCTTCATTACTGTCAATTTGGGGTGATAAAATATAAAGGAGTATAAATGTAATTGTAGTGCCATTATTTTTTTTATTGCCACTCCAACAAATGAGAAAGGCCTCCCAGATCGTTTACATATGTGCCATTAATTTTATCTTAAGTGAAATATCTAAAATGCCCTTCTCCTTTCTCCTTCCTTACTCTTTTCACTGATCTCCCTCCTCGTTCTTCTCTGGCGACCCCCCCGGCGCTCTCCCCTCCTCCTCCTCCCCTCCCACCCCGATCTCCCCCTCTCCGGCCTACCCCTACCTGGCCTCTCCCTCCCCAATCCAACTCCCCCTCCCCGACCTCCCCAGTGTTGGGTTTGGGTCGAACAAATAGTCCCATATCGGCTAGACATAGGGATGGTCTTGGGTATATAAGAATTTGGGCTCTCCACCTAAAAGGTAGTCTTTTGAGATGGTGCCCCGAGTCATTACGAGCGGTATCAGAGCCATGCCCCGACTTAGTCGTGTGTGTGGGTGATGATGTTGACCCCTCCAGTGCGCAAAAGGCGCCGTAAAGTCCTTGTAAAGCTAGTTGAGCTCTCGATATTGATAAGCAGAGTCGTGTTTTACGTAAGACGTGCCTGTAAACGCGGTGTGAAGAGGAGTAACAAGCTGAAAGTTATGCTTCACGTAAGGCGTGTACTGAAAAGCAGT
This sequence comes from Agave tequilana, assembly GCA_038442645.1. Taxonomy (NCBI): domain Eukaryota; kingdom Viridiplantae; phylum Streptophyta; class Magnoliopsida; order Asparagales; family Asparagaceae; genus Agave; species Agave tequilana. The sequence continues at coordinate 4,103 of JAVJIF010018256.1, forward strand.
GACGTAAGGCGTGTACTGAAAAGCAGTGAAGAGAATCTCGTAGAGCATATACCTTCTATGTGTGAAGATGAGCTTACGGTGAGACTCTTTATTCGAGAAGAAAATTTTTGGGATTTGGGTCGATCAAATAGTCACGCATCGGCTAGACATGAGGATGATCTTGGATATATAAGGATTTGGGCTCTCCATCTAGAAGGCTGGTCTTTTGGATCGTGTCCTGAGTCTTTACCCGATGCTCCCCCGCTCCACTCCCTCCCCCAGATGTTCGGTCGAATCTGGCCGAATAGAAACATGTTTGTTCGGCCATATCCGCTGAACATCAAGGGGAGGGGGGAAGGGTAGAAGGCCGGCAGGGGGGAGGGGAGGGGGAGGGTGGAGACAAGCGGTGGAGCATCAGGGAGGTTGGGGGGAAGGGAAGCCGGGGAGGGGGATCGGGGTAGAGGGGGTCGTCGGCTAGGGGGAGGGAGTTCACCGGTTTGGAGGGGGGACGAGGAGGACGGGGAGGTGGTTCGCCAGTTTGCCGGCGAAGGGGAGGCCGGTGGTCGCCGGTATGGGAGGAAGAGGAGGAGGAGAAGAAGAAAATGTCATTTGGGCATTTTAGATTTTTTTTTTTTGGTCGGGCTTTTATCAATTTGTTGGGGGGGGGGGGGGTGGGGTTGCTTTAATTCATGGAGTACCTTCATCACTTTTTAGGGCGGCGATATCCGCTTCCATCACTTTTGGGCTTGCCTTGGAGTTGCTAATTTTAGCCCCAGCTAGACTTGGCAATTCTTCAAAATGGGGCAAATTTGTATCGTATCCTTTCGGGGCAACTCTTCACATCTTAATTCTTGCTAGTTTTTTTTCCCTCTAGTTTTCACCTATTTGGCAAGAAGTAGCAACAATAACTGTCTAATTCTTGCCAACTCCCATTGCCAATCCGGGTCTAAGTGTTGACACGATCATCTCCTTCATCAATGACCGGTGAATTTACATCATTAGCTACCCCAACACTCATTATTGTACGATTCATGAAATGTCCACTTCTTGAGGCAGAAGAATATTGTTCATGGCATGTTCCATCCATCGCTAGTCAACATTAACTAATCTCCACCATTTAAGTGATAAATAAAACTACCAACTTCCTAATTTATAGGTCTAACATTATATTTGACAGAGGTAAGATTTTTCACCGGTACTTCTCAAGAAATTTGACGTAGTAGTGGAAGCGGTATTGGGAAGTAATTATACTATCAAACCGCGATATAAATGTAGAGCACTAGGAAAGAAGAGAGAAGTCTTTCTGAGATTTTATCAAAATCAAAACAAAATGCTTGAAATTATTCATACGAGGCCTTATACAGGCTCTCCCGTGCAAAAAAGTTCTAAAACTAATCAAATTGGAAATACAAATCCTAAAACAACTAAAAGGCTAGGAAAAGAAACTAGAAAAAAATAAAATAAAAAACATAAAAATCTGAAAAAAGTTGCCTAATTTTATTCAAAATCTTTCTGCTCTCTATACACCTTCTAAACGAACTAGATTGTAAAAAATTCTGAACTCTAATCGGCAAAGCCGCCTAGAGTGCCTTGTAGAGCTCTTTATTTTTTTTCTTTTTCTGAATTATGGTTATAATAGCAATTCTGAGTTACAGTTTGAAAATATGGCTACCGAAAGTTAGCCTAAATCGCAGCCCCTTTTTCTAGAACGCTTTTTGTCTAAACATTCCAGAAACTCTTCTATGACTTGTGCCGCATCATTCTCCCCAGCTTGAGAAAAACTCGACCTCGAGTTAGAGCCTGGAAACAAAAGAACATTTGGATGAAACTCTGACAAATCTGCAACATTAAAGGTCATAGAGATACTCAAATCTTCTGACAGATCAATAACATAATCATTGTCATTAATCTTCCGAACAATCTTGCAAATCCAACCTTCTTCATCTTCTGCTTGCTGTACGTACCTGCTAGGAATCTTCTTCAGCAAACACCTTCTGCTTACCTCAGCTTGAACTGTCTGCATCTTCTCAACCAAGTGTTCTTCAGCAATACTGTATCTTTGAAGCTTTGGAAGCAAAATAAGATCAATAGTATGCTTTAGAGGTTGTTGGTACACAATTTCGAATAGTGTCTTGCATGTAGATCGGTTCACTATGCTGTTGAATGCAAATTCAGTTGAGCTAGAAACTGGTCCCACTAACCAAATTCTTTCATCCCCCCCCAGCTGATGTGCTAAATCATCTTCTTCTACTCCTACTGATGCTCCAACTCCATTTCTTTTGCCAACCTATACTGTCATCCTTGACCCTATCGATGGGTTAGGCGAGCCAGCCAATATATAATGGGAGCGTGAGAATAGAGGCCAAAGAGGCATGATACTCGAGCAGTTTCCCTTCCTCGAGTAAAAGGTCTGACACGCGACCAATGTAAAAAAATATCCAATAAAAATGGAATTCGATAGCATTCAGTTTTCTTGATTTCTCATTCAGTATTAATCCATCCAACCTTGTAAGGTGTTGATGCTTTTCTGTTGACAACTGCAAATGATGGACGGTGTCTCTAGATGCTATATTCTCGCAGCATGATCACATTAGATACCTTCTGCTGAATAAATATCTGGTTGAAATATGTTATATCGCGGAGGATTAACTTCTTTTCTGGGTGTTATCATAAGATCAGCTCAAAACCCTATCCCAGTTCCCTACATATTCACTATACAACGCTGCTCTAGGTGCTAGTCCGCGCCTCAGCTTGTTTGGCTTTAGTACTCGCAAGAAATTTGGTAGCTGATATCCGACTAGTTGTAGGGTACCTTGATCTTTCATTGCCAAATTGTACGCCTTGTCCAAAGTCCAAGCAGTGTGTAGTGCGATCTCATGTCGAAAGATAAACAATAAGAAGAAGAAGACTTATTTGTGTAAAGACAAGATACCATTAGCTATGATTCTTGGTTGTATATACACATATGGTCACATGTTTACACTGATTTAGGAGGTACAATAGGAAAACATTGACTGAGAGAAATAATATGAAAAAATTGACTGAGAGAAAGAATGAGAAACACATGGTGCATCAATCCCATGAGTCTCATGTGTTCCTATAATCATGGAGAGATTTTAGGATCTGATTGATTTCATGAGGGGTGTCTTTCACATGGATCACGTGTTGTCATTGATATCTTTAACATCCCCGCAAGCGAAGCGGGTTCGAAAGAACTGAAAGCTTATTCTTCAGCATAGAAAATCTTAAAGAGCTCAAAGGCTTAGTAAGGATGTCTGCGAGTTGGTCTTTAGTGCTGACAAACCGAACATCCAGGACTCCATTAACGACATAGTCCCTCACAAAATGAATGTCGATCTCAACATGTTGGAGCGGGAGTGACGAATAGGATTGATCGAGAGATATGTTGCACCGAGGTTGTCACAGAGAATTGTTGGGGGAGATTGCGGAACTCCAAGCTCACGAAGTAATGACTGCAACCAAAGGATCTCTGCTGCAGCATTGGCCACGCCCCTATACTCTGCCTCAGTGCTAGATCGTGCCACAATATACTGCTTCTTCGAACTCCAAGAAATGAGATTTATACCAAGAAGACAAAATAGCCACTGGTAGATTTTCGATCATCGATCGACCCTGCCCAATCTGCATCGGTGTAAGCAATAAGCTGTGCAGAAGAATGACGAGAGAGAAAAGGCAATGTTGAATAGTAGATTTGGGGTAACGGAGGATCCATTTTACAGCGCTTCAGTGCTCATCGGTTGGAGCTTGCATGAACTGAGCGACCTTGTTCACCGAGAAGGCAATATCGGGTCTGGTAAAGCTTAAGTATTGTAGAGCCCCAACAGTACTTCGATAGACAAAGGGGTTAGAGAGAGACTTGCCAACAATCTTAGATAGCTTACAGGAAGTGGCCATAGGCGAGCTAACAAGTTTGACACCATCCATCTTAAGTCGGAGAAGCAAGTCACGGATATACTTCTGTTGAGAGAGAAATAGACCTACGGGTGTACGATGACACTCCACGCCAAGAAATAATGCAGTGACCGAGGTCTTTTAATGAGAACTCCCGACCTAGTTCTTGAATAAGACGAGTGACAGCCCGTGAATCATTACCTGTGATGATGATGTCGTCCACATAGATAAGAACCAGAAGAAGATCTGTCCTGACCCGTCGGAGGAAGAGAGACGTGTCAGACTTGGAGCCCACAAAGTCCAATGTGACTAGATAACTGCTGAGGCGAGAAAACCAGGACCGTGGCGCCTGTTTGAGGCCATAGATACTGCGGTGAAGCTTGCATACATGATTGGGATGAGCGGAATTGATGAATCCCGAAGGTTGTTCCATGTAGACCGTCTCAGTAAGAAAACCCTGCAAAAATGCATTATTCACATCCAACTGTCGAATAGACCATCCCTTGGAGACGGCCAGACTGCACACGGTACGGACAGTGGTCGGTTTGATGACCAGACTGAATGTCTCATCATAGTCTAATCCTGATTGTTAATGAAAACCCTTGGCCACCAGTCTGGCTTTATACCTGTCAATAGAACCATCAGATTTATGTTTTAACTTGAAAACCCATTTACAACTAACCAGATCATGGTAGGGTGGTATGGCATAAGGGACCATGTTTTATTCTTAAGCAAGGCATTCATCTCAGTGTCCATTGCCTGGCGCCACTTGGGATCTTTAGAAGCTTGCGTGAAACATGTGGGTTCGACAGGAGTGGTGGTCAAGTCAGCCATGAGACAGGTAGGCATGGGATACCGGGTGGCTAGCCAGACTTTTGGTGTTATCCTGTGTTCTGGTGACCATATAGTGGGTCCTAATAGGAGGGGACTGGGAGAGCCTGAGGATGAGGACGAGGAGAAGGACTCATCAGCGGGTGCTGGTGGAGGTGGTAGAGAAAGAGTATGTGATGGAGGTGGTAGTGGAGGAGGAGAAGAGTCAATGGTGGGGCCTGCATGAGAAGAGGGGACTGGAACAATAGAAGATAACAGAGGCATGGAGATGGGGATCGGTGGTGAAGGCGTGGGAGTAGGGGGGAGGGGGAGGGCTGAGGAGAATGAAAAGGAAAGGAAGATTCGTCGAACACAACATCTCGAGAGATGTAAATACGACCAGAGGGGACATGCAAACATGATAACCTTTATGCGAAGCCGAGTAACTAATAAGACACATTGAGTGGACCGAAAACTAAACTTATGAGTTTAGTATGGACGCAGATGAGGGTAGCAAGCACAACCAAAAATTCGTAAGGAAAGGTAGTCAGGTACTTTATGAAATAATTTCTGGTAGGGAGAGAGATTATGGAGGACGGGAGTGGGCATTCTATTGATGAGAAATGAGGCAGTTCGGAAAGTATAGGGCCAGTAATGAAATGGAACATTTGACCGAGCCAGAAGAATAAGGCCGGTCTCGACAAGGTGGCGGTGCTTTCTTTTTGCGGTGCCGTTTTGGGCACTAGTGTGTGGACAGGATAAGCGATGAGCGATACCCTGAGAAGACAAGTAAGGTTTAAATTTGATGAACTCGCCACCACCATCAGTTTGGAGTGCTTTAATGGAACGCCCAAAAAAAATTTCTACATGAATTTTGAACTCAAGAAAAAATGGAGAAAGCATCACTTTTATTTATCAAAGGATAAAGCCAAACATACTTATTGTAGTGATCTACAAAGCTAATATAATAGCGATGACCACTTACAGCGGACACAGGAGACGGACCCCATAGATTGGAGTGAATAAGCTCTAAAGGAGCAGTAGCAATCGTGGAAGATGACGAAAAAGGAAGACGGTGACTTTTTCCTTGCTGACGGGGATGCAGAGAGGGGTACCGGCACGGTCAGGGAGGAAAGAAAGTTGATGCTGAGATAAAACACTGGAGACAACTCTAGTGGAGGGATGACCTAGGCGCTCATGCCAGACGGAGGAAGATGCACTCTCACCGAGAAGAGCCTGGGAGAGGCGGTGAAGTTATGATTCCCCAGGGAGAAGACATACAGACCATCCTTAAGTTGTCCCCGCAGTAGAGTTTTCCGAATAGAGAGATCCTTGATAAAACAAGAGTCAGGGTGAAATTCAAGAAGAACTTTATTATGAGCTGTAAATTGACTAACAGACAAAAGATTTTTCGTGATATCAGGAACATATAAAAGGTTTTTCAAGACAAAGGAAGAAACATGAGAACACAATAAAGAAGCACCAGTAGCTCTGATAGGCAAACCTGTCCCGTTACCTATGCGAACTCTGTCAGGTCCTTGATATTTGGAGTGAGCCGCCAGATTCGCAAAATCGGCCGTTAGGTGATGAGTGGCTCCGGAGTCAACATACCAGTTGGAATCGACTGGATTATTCCTGTAAGAGTGGAGAAGAGTAGTTGGGCTAGCCGAATTATCATAACGATTGTAGCATTTGTTAGCATAATGGTAAAAATGATTGCAGATCTGGCATTGAGGTCGACCACCGGTGGACTGATGTGACGGTAAGGAACATCCATGACCACGACCGCGCTCCCTGCCTCAGCCACGTCCACGACCACAGAAAAAAGATGGAGCTGAATGGTAGCTTGGAGTGCAGGAAACAATATGAACCGCAGGAGAAGGGGAGATGAGGGTTGTGGAGTCGACAACTAGATTAGCCATTGCCGCCAGGTTGTCCACGATGGACTGGACAGACTGGATGTACTCTGATATAGAAGAGGTGCCCATCTTGACGGTGTGCAGCTGATATTTGAGTTGCTGCACTCTAGATCTGGAGGATGACGCAAAGATTCGCTCCAGAGAGCACCGCACATCACGAGATGTGGTGAGGCCGACGACATAAGGAAGAACAGCCTCAGTGAGCGAGGAGATAAGCCAACATAAAAGCATCTGATCAAGCTTAATCCAGCGAGTGTATTTTGGATTGATAGTGGGCTGAGCATCCTTCTCGGTAGAAGGAAGGAACCGGACCGGACATAGAGAGGTTCCGTCGATGAGGCCTTCGAGATCGTGGAGCTTGAGAAGAGGAAGGAACTGAGAACGCCACAACAGATAGTTTCCCTTGTCGAGTTTGATATTTAGAAAGTGAGTGATGTTGGGATTGGGAGTAACCATGGATGCAAGTGTTTGGATGGAGGTGAGGGAAGATGAAGAGGAAATACACGACATGGTACAAGAGTTGTTCTGATACTAAGATAAATAATAAGAAGAAGAAAACTTATTTGTGTAAAGACAAGATACCATTAGCTATAGTTCTTGGTTGTATTTATATACACATATTGGTCACATGTTTACACTGATTTAGGAGGTACAATAGGAAAACATTGACTGAGAGAAATAATAGGAAAATATTGACTGAGAGAAAGAATGAGAAACACATGGTGCATGAATCCCATGAGTCACATGTGTTCCTATAATCATGGAGAGATTTTAGGATCTGATTGATTTCACGAGGGGTGTCTTTCACATGGATCACGTGTTGTCATTGATATCTCTAACATCGAAGACAATTGATATATACCTGACAATCTGTTGCGTCTCTTTCTCCATGAGATCGCTACGTGCCAACACTTATGAAAATCTGTGGTGTGCACCTCTACTAATTTGTTGCCCTGTCTAAAATTATGAAACTGTTGATATAAGATTGCTCAGAATCATGTGGCAAAAACCTCTTCTTCAGTTCTATTTCCATCCATCACCAATTTGTGATTTTTACCTTGGCGGTGCCAATTCCTCTATTAATTCTTGCACCAAACACCAGCTCCTCCCTTAAGTTTGTCCAGGAGAAGGGACACTTGCTTTGCTTTAGGGATTTCATGAAACAGGAAAAAAATCTCAACTTCGCAGACCAATCAAGAAAGTCTCAATATTCCTCAAAAGAAAGGAAGATCTTCGAGTCGTGGCATTAATCTTGATCTCTAGATACTCTAGCTAGTTGATCATCATCATAATCAATAAACTAGATACCATTACTTTGTTGTTGCCAGATTTTAGGGGTCGTTTGTTTCGTTGTAAAAATCGTAAAAGTCTGTAATTTGTAAATGACTTACAACCCAATTACAACTACAGTGTTTGTCTGGACCGTAATTCGTAAATGACTTACGGAACTCAACTACCACTCACTTGTAACCCAATTATCATTCACTTACAGCTCAGTTACAGTTAATTTCGTGGTCATGCAAATTTGTATTATTTTTTTATTTTAATATTAAATTTTTTTAATATTTAGCATTTTTAATATTTTTTATAATATTAAACTTTTTAAATCACCAAATAGTTAATTTTGTGGTCAACTTTTTCACTTACGACTTACACGTTACGACAACTAAACACCGTAAAACACAATACATTTTCTCACTTACAACTTTATATTACCAACAAAATACCATAAACTTATATGCATATAATTCATTACAATTGTAAAAGACTTTACCAATTACGACTTACGAATTACGGCCAATTACAACATTCAAACATATCTATTTGGTTATCGTAACTGATCGTAATTCATAGGTCGTAATTGGTAAAGTTTTTTAAAGTTGTAAATGAGTTACATACATGCAAGTATTACAGTGTTTGATTGATAATATAAAGTTGTAAGTGAAAAAGTGTATTGTGTTTTACAGTGTTAAGTTGTCGTAATGTGTAAGTCGTAAGTGGAAAAGTTGACCACAAAATTAAATATTTGGTGATAAAAGTTTTAATATTGCAAATAAATAGTAAAAATGTTAAATATTAAAAATAACTAATATTAACATAAAAAATAATACAAATTTGGATGACCACAAAATTATCTGTAAGTGGGCTGAAAGTGAATGATAATTGGGTTGCAAATGAGTGATAGTTGAGTTTCGTAAGTCTTTTACGAATTACGGTCCAAACAAACGCCGTAATTGTAATTGGATTGTAAGTCATTTACGAATTACGAACTTTTACGACTTTTATGACGAAACAAACAGCCCCAAGTGAGCCAGCAGTAGTTCCATGAAATTTATCATATATTCAAATTGAATTTGAGTTTTAGTTGAGAGAAGCACATAATTCGTAAAAATATCCGAAGAATCAGGAGGTTAAGAAACATGCATAATGAGATGTGGAATACACTATTCCTCCTAAACATGAGAGTATATATGCTAAAGACACTTACTTTAATGCGATTTTAAATTAAGTATAAAACTTTTGAGGGGATAAAATAATTATTAACATGAACAAATTGTATAATCCACCTTGATAGCATACTTGATTATGACTCAAGAAAGTATATTTAATTGAGGAGCATTTTTGAACCTTTTCATGCATATTCACAAGTAATGAGTATCACTGATAATTATCTTAAAGAAAATGAAAAAACATAACAGAAAAAGTTTGTCATTTATAAAGTTACAAATTTCATCTCTTTATCGTATAATATACGGGCATTGGCACTCACAAGGAATTAGATTCTACAAGATGCACACATAAACCTATTATTAGGTGTGGAAATGAACCCAATCGAGTAGAATATTGCAATATTCGAATTTGAATTCTGGTTGTTTTGCAGTATTTGGACTTGGACAGTAAATAGGATTTATTTTCGATTAGAATCGAATATTCGGTATTCAAAAAATATCCGTGAATATTCGGCTTTCAATTTGATATTCGATTCAGTTAACATGGATTAACTTGTTTACTTAATTCAATTTATTTTACATTAAAATCCTTCAAAATTAATAATTACAAATGTTAGGTAGCAAAATGTAAATATAATATGTATGCGATATTATAATTTATAAGGGATTAAATACATATATACTAAATATATACTAAATGAATATTTCAACAAACTATCAAATCGAATATTAAAATGCCTTCGATTCGTTTTATTCACAAATATTGAAAACTATCTGTTTACGCTTATATGATCACCCGAATCGAATTCGATCGAACAGTTGGACAAATAGTTAGCAAAAACTATTTGATAATTATTCGCTCAACTCCACCCTTACCTATTATTAGGGCAGGGAAAATTATCTGATTATTTAGTCCCGATCTGGTCCCGAACCAATATAAAATCAGTCCTAAATATTTATGAGTAGGATATGAATTGAAGTTCTTACCCGATAGAATTTCCAGATTGGGAATGGATAAAACAAAACCGGCTCTGATTCTGACCTGTACTTAACCTGAAACTGCAATGAGTAAGGTATGGATTAAAAGAACCGACTCCGACACTGACCCAACCATGCCCTCAACTTATAAATAAGTAAAAATATAATTACTAAAATAATATGTTTTGACTCTTTCACATATTCTCCTTGTTCGTTATGCATATCATATTTATTTCTTGTAAAATACCACATCAAAAACTGACTTAGAACCAAACCCGGTCCAATTCAATTGGGTAGGGTACAACTTTACTTCTTTGCAACTTGATGGGCATTAAGAACCTAAACCCAACCTGGACCCCACCCCCAACATGATACCTTGTGGGTAGGGTTTGGTCAAAATTTTAGACCCGATGTATAGATCCGACTATAGATATAGAAATCCAAAATCGAACTGACCCGTTACCAGCCTTACCTATTATAATTTTGTGCAATTCACTTGTAGATCCAAATCCACAAAAAGATTAGGATCTATTTGGGAATTCAAATCTGGCAATTTATTAGATTTAGATTTAGATTCGAATTTTTTTGTTATCTAAATGCAATATTCCTTCCAATTATGATACTTTCCATTGTCAGAACCCAATTTCCGGTTGTCGGGTCGGGTTACCGGTCCCTGGGTCCAATTGCCACCGGTAATTCAAGTTTTCATTAATTTTTCATGAACCAGATTTGGGCCAAAGCCTAATTTTTTTGGGGCAACCCGCTGAGCCCAGTTAGAGTTTGGGCCAGCGATATCAGACTTCTATCTGGGCCGTAATACTTATAATTAAAGGACAGAAATTTAAATTAAAAAAAATTATTGGGTAAACTTCTAGAATCTAGGGGTTCCTTTCCTTAATAATAATAATAAATACAGACCCGTAGCGCTCCTTTCCGCACGATCCCCAATTGCTCACTGTTTCACCCTTTTTCTAGGGTTTCTTTTACCTCTCTCAATGGCAGCCACTGAAGCTTCGAAGAAGATGATCACCCTGAGGAGCTCCGACGGCGAGGAGTTCGAGATCGAGGAGGCGGTGGCCATGGAGTCTCAGACGATCCGCCACATGATCGAGGACGAGTGTGCCGAGAGCGGGATCCCCCTCCCCAATGTCAACAGCAAGATCCTGTCCAAGGTCATCGAGTACTGCAAGAAGCACGTCGACTCCTCCGCCTCAAAGTCCGACGACAAGGCCCGTCGACGATGAGCTGAAGGCCTGGGACGCTGATTTCGTCAAGGTCGATCAGGCCACGCTTTTTGATCTCATCCTGGTTCGTTTCCTCTCTCCTTTTTAGTTTCCCCTTTTCTGATAGGCTCCTTTCAGGTCTGTTGCTATTTCTATGGTACACTTGCGATTTCTCTGGACCTTTAACAACATGTCGTTTCTCTTCAAGATTCTTGTAGTATGATTGTGGTTCTCTAAGATCTGTTTGTTTATATGCCCTGCTAATCTTGGTGAGAGTGAGTTTGTTTTATTAAGATACAGGCAGAAGTTGGTCATCTTAGGTTGCTGAGTGTCATAGGCTTCCTGGGTAAATTCGATATGGTGTTTTGATCTTATCTATGTTAGATTGTTTGGTAGCACATTACTTATGTTGTTGGATGTTTATGAACCTTCTATTCGAAGTTCCTTTGATCTATTTGGGTTTTTAGTGAAAAGGGATTGTCCGTGTTGATTTTCATAAAAAAGCTGTTTCTCTTTCTAATAAAAATTATAGAAGGACAATTAAAATTTGGGATGTTGATGTGTAGATGTATTTGATTTGCAATGAACCTTCAACACGTTTGTTTTGACCTGCTCTATTTAGTTTGATGAATGCCTTATTTCTTCAAGGTTAGAAATTGTAAGTGGAAAATTAACTCTTTGAGCAAGACAGACAAATCAGCAAGCTGTCTTTGCTCTAGGTTTTTTTTTTCTGGGATCGTAAGTGCCATATGTTCATAATAGTTTTATTCTTTTTAATTTCAAAGTTTTTCTTAATTAAGCTTTTCCTAATTGCTCAAGACTTCTGAAATGAAATCAACTGAGTTTCTAGTGCATCGTTTGATCTGCAATGCACATAGAAGAGCTAACCCTTGCAAAATAAAGCACCATTCCTCAGGTTCCTTTTTGCTGTAGCATTATAGTCCTTGTCTAGTCCCTAAAGTCTATTCTTCAGTTTTCTATTATCTTCTAGCTAAAAATGGAAATTTTCCATATCTTCAAGCTGAAAATGGAATTTGTATTCTGATTTTGTTCATATCATCTTCCTTATGTAGATAAGCATTAGTTATTTCAATCTAAGTTTTCTAAGGTGTAAGCATTGGCCTTTTGGCTTGAGCACTCTATTGGATGTATTTTATATTTTCCTAGAATTTCAAGTACTTTAACTAGTTATTTTAAACATGAACATGCATCAACTATACTACAGTATCTATCTAAATAAATAAATAAAATAGAAGAAAGAAGTTCTGGCCTGTGAGGGAGCAGTTGTGCAAGAACACTGTCCTAGAAGACTAAGACCCGTCCTATCGCTTGAGCGTTGAAACGGTTGTCGTCGACTAGCGGTAAAGGCCCCTCGGGAAAGTATCAGCACTTGGCTCAAGCATAAGCTAAGGTTTCTGCTTAGAACAGAATGGTTGCCCAGAAATCAAATAGAACTAAAATATTTTAAAAGATACTTGCTCAGCTGCAAAGTGAGTACAGAAGAAAGAACTCAAAGAGGGAGAGAACTGATTGTGTATCTTACAACTAAAGGGGAGGCTCTATAGCCTTCAGAGTTCCCCGCAGTTGTAACAGCAGGACAGAATCACAAGCACATGCTAGTCGTTGATTGATATTATCACCTAACATGCAGATCTCATGAGGCTTGGTCAAAAGGAATCAATCAAGGTGAATGAACCAAAATGGAAAAGAAAAGAATTAAAAAAAATACGGGCTCAGGCTCGCTTGCGAAAGCAGTAAGGCGTGGCGCGCGCGCGCGTGTGGTGAACCCATTTTATAACATATAATTCATAACAAGTAGGATGCTGAAGGATTGGTATACAAATCACTTTTCTTCTCATATCTTATCCCATATGGGACTAAACATATAGCTAAAATGAATATTATAGGAAAAATCAAGCTTTCTTTTGGTTTAGTGTTCACTTAACCCCAACAGTCCCCCAAAAGCTTGAATTTAGGGAAAACAAAATGAAATAACAGGCATAAGATGTAAACAAAGGTTGGGCAACCTCATACTGTGGAATCAGGATAGGTAGCTTGTGGCTTTGAACTTACTCTTACTGCAGTCTTCGCAACCTGAGACATAATGGAGTACACCTTGAATTAGGTCTCTTTACCAGATACTAACAAAAAACACACAATAAGTCTATCTATTGAGCGAGTGGGTTAAGCGTTAATGGCCAGGCTCACAACAACTGACTCATGAGAGTTTCTAGATGTCAGCTCTGTTCTCCAATCGCGATCGTCACGGTTCATCTCACGTAAGTCCTCCAAGAGTACAACTAGATGCTATACCTTTTACAATACATGTGTTGGACTTATTAAGAGTTTCTCAACCTAACCAGCTGTATCATAAGAGTATTGTCATCATAGAGGAGGGGTTGTAGCTACATAATGTTACAAGTAGGATGCAAACATATTCGTGTTAATGCTCCACATGAGTATCACTAGTTTAGCTTGTTTCTTCTACATTGAATTTTTTTCATCGGAGTAACTTGCCAATCAAGAAGGTTGGGTTCTTGCTGTCATTGATCTTATCTATGGGCTTAACCTCATTTTCCTCGGATGTATTTAAGACCACGCTACTAGAATGATCTTTTATCAAAATGAACTTTATAAGGTCCAGGGTCATTGTAGGTCAACAATTTTTTATTTTAATGCAAGAATAATGTGTCATTTTAGGTGGAGCGCCCATTTGAGAGTAATTCAATAAGCTTGAAAATATGAAAATTTTGTTCATGTCTTTTAACATGTCAACAAATAATGTTTTAGTTCATGCATATAGTTGATCAAATTGGTCAATGCTGAAATATTGAAATTTATATCATGTGATAAACTGAACAGGTTTTTAAGAGAAAATTCTTTATCATCCATTTAACCCACCTTATCAAAACAACAATGATGTCAATGATTGAAATTTCGTATTTACAAAATAGTTGCAAAATGGTTCCTTGTCGGACATCAAACCATCCTAATTTGCCTCGCCGTTTATTTTTTTAATAGTATTTGAATTTTCATCTTTTGGACAAATTATCATTGCTTCAATTTAGTGATTAGGGTATAGAATTCTTTTTCCATCTTTTCGCAAATAGGCCATGCATTATAGACCTTTAGCTTGAAAAACGTTTCATTTAAATTTTTCTAAGAATCTTAAAATATGACAATATTTATAATCATGTAATCAATCTTTATTAAATCTCTAGAGATGTATACAATTGATGAATAATCATAATATGCTTATGATGTAAATCTTTATAGAAAGACAAAGATTTTCATTGGTGGAACACTATGTAAAATAAATTTCACTCTAATAATTGTAATTTAAAAATTAGTCAGTAGAATCATGCACTCAGAGTTTCTAAAATTTATAATATATGTAAAACAAATTTTAATTGCAATATATATAAGATAAAGATGCAAATAAAATTTGTAAGTGCATAGCTACAAGATGAGCGCATGAGTTTAATTCTAACTCAACTTAAATAAGAAATTTCATAATTCTACTGTTGTGAAAATTATGAAAGACCATTCTGTAGGATGCACTCTTATAATTTAATGTTACCTAGCCTTTAATATCTTATTAAATGAAAACTGGTAAAGCTTATTAAATAGGAGAAATTATGCTAATAAAAGTTAAATACTTAGAAAGGATTGAGTAGCAAAGTTATTTACAATAGTAAAGAATAATTTTGATTAAATGCAATAGGATTATGAGCTTTTAAGTTAACTAAAATTAGTAATTATATTAAAGTTGTTTACATAAAAGAGAGATGGTTTGGAAGCCAAAGTCAAAAGCTAAAGATTGATAGCGCTTAGCAATTAAATCATATAATAATAATTTAAAATAGATGGATAACCAAAGAAATCACTTAATAATAGAATTTTATTTGATTTAACCATCTATTTTTTATTTTCAAAATAAGAAAAATAGAAGTAATTCACAAATTATCTCCCCACACACATAAAATTGACAGATCATTGATTTGCAATAAACAAATCTGACACATTGGCCACAGTTCGTATGGTGGCGAAAACATATTTTGCACACTGGCATATCAAATTCGCACAATCACAATATCAATAAAGCAACTCAGTGTCAACGATGTGTTCATTGGCTAATCAGCACAATGGCAGTTAGATAATCTCGCAAACAAAAACAGTGGCAATATAGTAATTAGGGATCTGTGACAAGCTTATGTTATTGTTTCATCATGATTCGTTAAATTTTATTACACATTTATACACAATTTTAGGATAGTATAAGAGAATTCAGATCAAATTTTCTTTATAATTTGTTAAGTGCAATTCCATCTCAAGTGAGAATTTATCAATTCTATTCTTTACACAAATCCTAGGATTTTGATTTTCCTTTTAAGTTGGTTATTAGCTTAACTATTTCAAGTCGATTGTTAGGCTTATCAAACTCAAGATTAACCAAACCAACTGGCCAGGTCGTGAAAATTAAGTGGGAGGCTTTTCGTTTTCAACGGTCCTTAATTATGTAACCACCTTTCAGAACACCTTCCTATCCACCAATTAAACTGGTATTTCATTGGAATGACTCATTCTAATTTTCTTGTCATATTGAGCTCAAGATCCTTAGGAGCCATCTTCTATTTCAGTTACAATTTAGGTTTGCCATTATGGAATATTTTTTAATCACCTTGGAGAGTTATTTATTTAGCAATACATAGATATTTGATTTGAAAGGAATATAAATTTATATCTTCATTCATGTTTATGATTCTAGCTAGCATGTTTGAGCTATGTAACTAGATCAATTTCAATCAACACAGCACAAATGTGATGCCAGTTATGGTCTATTAACAGAACAACCACATTTAATCATGGACTAATTATTTATGGTTGAACCCTCTTAAACATCAAGTAATCTACCATTTTCTGTTCCAAACAAAACTTGTTCATTTTGGTGCTTATCCGGAATTTTAGTTTCAACAGATTTGCACAATTCTTAAGTGCAAGAATTTCTAAGTGCCAACTATAAATAAAATTTCCTTATGATCGATTAGTATTAAGTACAAAAATTTCATAAAATAATTAGGCATTGTGAAGTGGAGAAAATTATGTCTCATGTTGTACCACATTGTTCAGTTATTGTTTTTAAATTATTTGACTGTAGCTTACATGAATCAAAGTATCAAGCATTAATCCATTCTTGCAATTCACATTTGCTTCTTTGATCTCATCATTTGTTTAATGATTTCACATACTGCTAACTACATTTCCTCTCTGGCGCTGGATAAACTTAAAAATCACATATTAAATATTAAGCCTTATAGCCATAGAAATAACTTTTAATGATAGAACTGCGGTATTATATGTATCCAAGTTAAATTAGGAAAGAAATGGTTCTATTTATTGCTCATGATATTAAATTACCCTAAACATCAATTAACCTCACTAACTTTATTGTAACATATTATCATGAATAATTAAGATTTAACATTCAAATGTCTCTGGAAGTATTACATGCTCTAGATTACACGACGACTACTTATTAATTTTGCAAGAAACTGACAGTTTAAAATAACTAATTAATTGTAGGATTATTGCAAGATTTGGACAATTTAAAATTCTGGTTGCAGGAGATTGGACAATTATTAAACAATTATAGAACCAATTACAGGAATTACATAACTATCTTGTAAGTTTTAGAAAAAAAAATGTTAAAACTTTAGATTATAAAATTGTTAACTCAAGCTTGAACACACACGGCTTTAGAAAATTCAATTATTACAGAATACATCCATGTTTAATTAATTACAGGAAAATCAGGAAACATGGATGTATTCTGTAATAATTGAATTTTCTATCAAACCAATATCAAAGCCGTGTGTGTTCAAGCTTGAGTTAACAATTTTATAATCTAAAGTTCTAACATTTTTTTTCCCTAAAACTTACAAACATGAACTCTATTATTGTGTCTTCTTGTAGATATTTGACTTGAAATTGACTTCTTGAGCTTCAATCAACAGCTTTGATTCAATGCGTATTGGTTGAGGTTGAGCTTTACTATATGATTTTGAATAATCTGTATCTTTATCAATAATCTGTAATCTCTATAAACAAATTCAAAATCATCAGTTTTTTAACTACTTGAGTTAAGAATCATCAAAACAAGAGTGGTTGAACCTTTAGGTCAACAATCTCCCATTTTTTGTTAATGACAGAACTCATGGAATTATATATGCATAAATTAGAGTAAAGTTTTTATCAAATCCCCCTGGATTTATGCATGCAATTCAAACACTGAAAGATTCAAATAAAGCTAAATTTCATACCAAATATCTCATAAACATATATGCATACTCAAGTTATCAATGAGTTCAAATATTCATTCATATGCATACACATTCAACCATCCATTTATAAACAAATTAACATTTATTTATAATTAACTTCAAAAGAAACTCAAAATATTATATCATAATCGGATTCGAACACAACCAAATGTATTATAAACCTTGTTCAAACTAAACATTCATTACAAATCAAAAGATATTCATTACAATCCAAAGATAAAACTTAAATATCCATGTACATAAATTCTCAAAACAAAAGATAACTCTAGATAACTCTAGATAAACAAAGATAAAACTCCAATCTTCTTATTTAACTCCAATTCTTCTCTCCCTTTTTGTCAACCATCAACAAAGTGGTTAACAAATTCAGTTATCTTCTGGTTGCTCAGTGCAAACTCTTGACTAGGGGCAATCCAGGGGTCAAAGGGAGGCCCAGTAAGAGGAAGAGAATGTGATAACTTAGTAAGATCGAAAGACTGATATCCCTGTTCAGTGTAAAGAGATCCTTTGTGTACTGAAGAGCAACACCAAAATGAGTATGAGTTTAGAAGCTGAGTCTGATTCCTGAGAAGCTTGGACTGAGAGTTGAGGAGCTTGAGTTTGGGCGTCTAGGAGCTGAGTCTTGGTAATAGACATGGAATCCAGTCTAGACAACATCTAAGAATACGGATCAAAATTGAATGCAACTCAAAGTAAAACTCTTAATCAAAATAGAATTAGAATTCCAAAATAAAGAAACTAAACTCCTAATAAAAATATAAACACCAAATAAAGAAACTCGAAATAAAGAAACTAAAATTACATAGTTCTATTATTACTGAGAAACTAGAACAAGGCGCCTTCTCCATCGCTGTATATGTTTGATACACGTGGCTTGATGTTCGTATCATTCTCCCTGTGTTGGAGAGAACTCGACTATGTCTTGTTAGAAATGGAAGTGCTTTCATACTGCTTTAAAATTTCATGATCAATCTTTGACAGTTCACTTCAGTCTAACAATGTATCATCAATTGGTACTTTTTCTATTCAAATTAGATATTTTAGAATCCCACTGACTTGGGTGCTGATAATTTTATCATTTAAGAATTTATCAACTTGATATGTTGTATAGAGTAAAATATTGGTAGTGTAAAGGAAGGGGCTCTCGAAAGTAGGCTCATCAAGTGGGATAGTATATATAAGATTTTTATAATCCACAGAGCAGTCAATATTGATAGTAAAATTGATGTTGCATCAAAATTTGTAGGAAGATCTATAACATAAATATCATTGTTCAATTTCATTAAGATTTGAAATGGACAAAACTACAAGCATGTAACTTTTACCATAGTAGAGATCGGTATTGGAGGAGGCGAGGTGGTGTTGACAGTAAAGCCGGGGAAAAGAAAGGACGGGTGGCAGTAAACTACTTGATCACATGAGTGACTTTTGGAGAAATAGTACCATCATGCTTAGGTGTTTCAATGGAAACTCCGTCATTGATGACAATCTTAAATGTGCTTGAACAATTGGCAGCAATATGTCTATAACCTTGGCATTTGTAGCACTTAATTGTGGGGTTAATTTTGAAAAATCATTTTCAATGTTCTTACTTTCATCGTTATTACTTTTTCGGACTTAACTAACTGCGGGGATCGCACAAGGAACACTACTTTTTGAGTTTAGCTAGAAAAATTCATGATTCAGAGTAGGCTTTCGATTTTAGCCATGATATCATCAAGTGTTGATATAATCAAGTGTTGGTTGAGACCCCTTGGTTTGGTTCGAGGGAGTGAATTTGGCTTGTGGGAATGAAAGTGTATTAGACCTATGGGGTTAAACAGATGGGGGCGGTTTAGACTCTTAGAAAAATGGTGGCATGTATTTAGTGATGAGTTTATCCTTCATATATTCCCAAGTTTCAATCGGTCGTTAAGTTCGGGTTTTTTGTCTCTTTCCAAATCTGTCCAGTATTGACTAGCTTGTCCAGTCAGTTTCGTGATAGCGAACATGACTTTCGCAGCTTCAGAAAATAAGTATCGGTTGAAGTACATGTACATGCTTTGTAGCAATCTAGAAAAACTTGAGGATCTCTTAAATAATCAGAATAATCAAGACAACTATCAAAAGTATACCCATAATAATTAAGACAACTATCAAAAGTCGATACATCCATAGTGATGGTGTGAGAATTCTTATATGCAATTTTTATTTCTACTTTTATTTTTTAATTAAGAAAGCGGTAAAATTCCTAACAAATGTCTAGATGATGCAAATTTATATTAATTTTTATTTTGTTATGTTGGTTCTTTAAGATTTAGGGTTAATCAAACCTAATCTTACGAATCCAATTGGCCAGATCGGCGTTACTCAGATGTGAGTTTTTTTGTTCTTGGCGTTCCTTAATTATAGAAGCACATTGAGTACCCTTTCTTAGTTGAACACCAATCGTACGGAATTTTAAGAAAGAATTTAACCCTTCAATGATTAATAAATTATACTAATATTTTTGGGTTTTAAATAAAATTTAACTAGATGCAAGAAAGCGAACAAACGTGACTAATATGCATCCTACCTAACTGTGCTCTGATACCAAACTGGTGGGAAACATGTATGCGCGTGTGAAATCAGCAATGAAACACTTAAACTACGCTTCACCAACATGAAATGATCTTGGTAGGAAAGGATTAAAATCAGTTAAATCGATAAAATTTAGAGATTAAATATCAGACTCGAATCAACTGATTGAGGTTAGAAATGTACGAATCATGTGATCTCAGTGTCTTTGTGATGACTGTAGATGTGTAGAGGCTGTTTCCATGAATGCAACACTTCAAACTGTGCGTGATTTGGACTCTGAATGAGAAATACGGTTTGAAAATGTACATTGAATGCTTTGAGTCTGTTTTCACTGTAGAAGTGGCGGTACTGTAGCGGGTTACTATAGCAATACTGTGTTTCGGAATTTTTGTTGTTTTTTTCTGTTAGAGATGGAAAAAAGAGATATGGACTAATTTATTTAGGGTTTTGAAGAGGTTGAGAAAAATAGAATTAGGATTTGGAGAGGGAGAAAGAGGAGAAAGTGAATAAGCTAGTTAGAGCTTCACACCACTAATTTAAGATTTTTCTACGACTTCACATACAAAGAGATATTTGGGAGAGATCACAACTCACACAAATTTGACGAAAAACGTTCATAATAATTTATTGCCTTTATTGATTGATACAAGAGGGTTTTTATAGGCTTGTACAAAATTGAATACAATTCCAAAATAAAAATACAACTTTAGACAAGAAAACTCAAAATAAAGAAACTAAATTACATAGAGTTCTATTACTACTGAAAATTGGAATAAGGCGTCTTCTTTATCGGTGGTACACGTGTTATACACATGGCTTGATGTCCGCATCATCACACCTTGCACAAATTTGAGGAAAAATTTTCATAATAATTCATTGCTTTCATTGATTGATACAAGAGGTCTTTTATAGGCTTGTACAAAATTGAATACAATTCAAATTAAAGCTCCTAATCAAAATAAAATTACAATTCTAAAATAAAGAAACTAAGCTCTGAGTAAAAATATAACTCCAAATAAGGAAACTCAAAATAAAGAAATTAAAATTATATAGAGTTCTATTACTACTGAAAAACTGGAACAAGGTGTCTTCTTCATCGGTGGTATACGTGTGGCTTGATGTCTGCATCAGGTGGTCTAAAAAGGATGACCTATTCCTGTCCTTTTTTTTACAACAATCAATATGAAATCCTGAATATTTGACATATTTAGTACTTAGATCATTCAGTGGTGGTCCAGATCACCCGTATATAATTTTGGTTATTTTGGGGCCATTCTAACTTGAGTTGTCTTCTACAAGAGATCGTAGTCCAGCATATGGTTTCCTTTAGTTGGTGACATCCACATTATGTATATGATACTCCTTTCCTTCTGGGTTGAACCTACAATGGTTCTGAAACATCACAATATTTTGTCTGTTTGGATCTTACTTGAGAGTCAGTTGAACTATAGGGTAAAACAATTGTGAATTATTCTTCTTTTTAATAATATATCATTGAAGCATTCAGTCTTTCCTCACTGATTCCATTTGCCATTGCCTTGTGTACACACTGATTGTGTATGTAGTGATGTTTTCGCCTCAGTGGGAAGTCCAATACACAATGGGCATACACATACACATGCAAGAACAATGAACCATGTTTATTTATGTAGATAATAAAATTGTGTAGTAATGTCAAAATCAGTTATTCTATTGCTAATTGAATTTGTTATTAACTTTATTTCCTACCCTTTAGTTTGTGATCTGTAGTGAAGGTTTGTGCTTTGCATGTGTGGTGATAATAAAATTCTTGATTTGTTTTGGAAGAACCTGGCATGCAAAATCCTTTGAGAGATGGAACTTATTTTCCTACTTTCCTTTTTTTTTTTTTTTTTGTGTTCTCACATGTATTTTATTTGTGCCTCCACTGACGACTCCAATTATTTGTTTTATTCTAGGCTGCTAATTATCTCAACATCAAGAGCTTGTTGGACCTCACTTGTCAGACAGTGGCGGACATGATAAAGGGGAAGACTCCTGAAGAGATCCGGAAGACGTTCAACATCAAGAATGACTTCACCCCTGAGGAGGAAGAGGAGGTCCGGAGGGAGAACCAGTGGGCCTTTGAGTGAAGGCATGATGTTTTGCCTTGGATATGTTTTGCCTTGGATATGTATAGGGGTATCCTTTTGGGCAAAAGAAATGCCAACTTCAAACTCTCGTCTATTATTGGTGTTGTACAAGTATTTGATGTATGTTTTGTTGCCTGGTTGGCTTTGACATTGAAGTCTAAATGCCAGACTCCAACTTATACTGCTGTCTTTAATGGCTTGTTTTCTGAATTATGTTGCAATTGCTTTTGCTGTGTTTATGATTGTCATATTTGGCAGCCCTTGATTTCGTTGTGTTGTCTTTGGTCAGAAGAATGATGGAGGTGCTTTCCCTATTGGAATATAGAAGCAGATGCTTTGCTTTCCGGTTGCCTTCTGTCAGCTTTGGCTACCAGTCAGAAGAATATGAGAGCTCTTGCGGTGCTGCAGGGCAACCCTGAGAGTATACTGTAAACAGTAACTCCCAACTATAACTTCGTCGCCCTCTCGCTACTTCTCCTGCAGTAGCAAGCTCAGGCCTGGCAAACCTCTTCAATGACGACTCTGTATGAGGTTGATGGTTGGAATTTCACTTCATTCGCTCCGAATGATTGATTCTATACTTCCTCCCAAGAACTCCAAAAAGTTAACTCTTCAAACACCAATGAGCATTAAATTGAAAAATAAAACTAAGTACTATGTTTCACTTTAATGTGAAAATGACTAAAATATTTTCTTTTTTTTTTTGTATAATTATCAATCAAATAAAAAGTTATTTTATGCAGCAATTCTTACATCTAAACGGCTGATATGTTGGGAGATGCTATTATTGTTGAACTTAATGTATAAATTGTTTTTTGCCGGTAAATAACTATCGACGGTTCACAAGCGGCTGAGTATTCATTTCATAAGACTAACTCAATTGTATTGCATAATCTTTAAAAAAGTGCTCTGAGTGAGTTATTCCAGCTTATTTGTTTTGTTTTTTTTCTTTCCTTTGAATAAAAAATGCATAAATAATATTGAAATAAAATGAGAATAAATAGAGAAAAACTGTGATTTCTATGTCGGCTATGTCTACAAAGAACTCTCATTTTTTTTTTTTAACTACGAATCATTTTTTGTTGGATTGAATTAGTTTAGTTGGAGTTCCTTTTCAACGAAGTAAGTAGATCTAAGGATTTTGAATTTTCACTTTTCTCACTCATCTATCGCAAATTGATCTGTTGTAGGATTTTTTTTTCTTTTTTGCATTTTTTTCATAATATTTGTATTTCACATATTTGTATGAAAGAAATGTAATGTAACTAGGAATAGAGCCTTAAAAAAAAGAAAAAAAGAAAAAAAAGGAAAAAAAAAAGAAAAAAAAGAAAGCGGTCGGGAATAATGAAACAAATTGTTATTTGATTTGTGATATATTATGGAGTTTTAGTCTACAGAGCAGCAGACCTCAACTTGTTGGAGGTGTGAGAGCATACAAAGTGATCAAAGCTGTGGCTTTCTTTTCCCTCCACTCTGGTCTTCCTGACTTCTTGTATATGCACGCGCTTTGACACCGAAGCAAAATGTCAAGGTTTCAATTTCTTTCGCTTAATGTCTGTTCATACAGTTGCAGGCTGGTAGCTGCTGCTTTCTCTACAGAGCTCATGGTCCCTTGCTAGGATGCTAGGATGAACCTGCAAAATACTTCTCTCTGCGTTGGGTATCCTGCCCTCGGATTCTTGCAATTTATAATTATTAACATGCGAGAGAGAGGTTGTTCTGCAAAAAAAAAAAAAGAAAAACTCTCTGGATTTATGATAACTGATCCTGATAGTTGTTACAAGACTCTGATGATCACTTCAAGAATAATGAAAGCTTATCCTGTTTGGTTAAGGGTGGAAGTGAGGAAGTAAGGAAGTGAGGAAGTGATAATAGTTCCCTTTGGAACTTAAGAATTGGTTAGTAAATTTTCTGGTGTTTGGATGTTGTTGGGAAGTGTAGTTTGGAAAATGTTATGTCTTTTCCGGTGTTTGGATGGTAATGTGAAAATGGAAGTGGAAAAGTTGACCGCAAAGTTGACCGCAAAATAATATTAAAATAAAAATTAATTAAGAAAAATAAAAAATGGACTGTAATTAGAATGCAAGTGAAATTTACATGATCAAAAAATTAACTGTTTTGCGTTACAACGTATTACAAATGAGATTTACATGACCACAAAATTAACTGTAGCACTCTGGAAGTGAGTAAATAGTTGTGTAAAGAGAGAATAGAAAAGGAAAAGGAGTTTTCTTATTTTCTTTCTCCGGTGTTTGGATAGATAAGAAAGTGATCAATTATACTTCCACATTTCCTTACTTCCGCTCACTTCCTTCAAACCAAACACCCATGTATAAAAAGTTTTCTAGCATTTCATGACTCAAAGATTTTATTTGGCAGACTGAACAAAATTTTGAATTTCAGATTTTATTTTTAGATCTTCTACTGCTTCACGATGAGCTAAATGCTCCGCAGACGGCTCTCACTGTCCCACGTAATTCACGCTCGTGGTCACGGGGGATGCGTGGGCTACACAATTAATCTTGAGACTTCTAGGGACTACAAAAGAAGTTAATTCCATTGTAGGGTTTGTAACAAGTTGGAATCAATCAAGGGAGTGAAAAAAAAAGTAATGGAAAAAATAAATAAATTACAGAATGGGGAGGTAGATGGGTAATGGATTGGGCGGTCAAAGGCTCGGAAAGCCATTAGTTTTGGGCCGGGTCGGGTCAGATCAGATCAGTTTCGGATTCAAAATCACACAACCGAGGGAGCCTCTCAAGGAACTAAAAATAATAATAATAAAATAATCACGCAAATTTATTGCATTATCAAATTTACTCGCTAAATTTTCATAATAGTAACTTTATTATCTCTCTAAATCTTAAAAAATATTAAATTAATCTTTTATATTAATTTTTAATAGTTTAAAAATAAAATTATTTTTTACTCTTTAAAATTTTAAAATATTTCTCAAATTTCAGGTCTTTTTCATCTTTTTCCGAGGAAAAATTACTCTTAGGTGCCCAAAGAGTTTGGCTTGCGTCAAAAACTCCCTGGAGAAAAAGTTTGTGTGAAAAAGTCCTTTGACCAAGTTTTCTTTATTTGCATGTCCCTTTCTCAATACATGGCTTGGTGTATATTCGTAATGCCCATATTTTCCTTACTTTAATTTGACTCATGTGTTGTCACTTGTCCTTTAATTAGCCCACGTGATATACTATGGAATCTTTGATGGCAGTTACTTTAATTGTTTTGTTGTTCAATTTAAAATTCTTGAGGCAATTGTTTTGTTGTACACTTCAATTATTATTTGTCCACTTCAAAAAAAATTGTTAACTTGACCAAAATATTTATAAAATATTATTTAAATGTTTGAAAAATAAAAATAAATGAAAAATAATTAATGACATGTTTTATAAAATCATTTAACCTCTATTGTTTATAAAACAAAAATCATTTTACATATGAATATTTATTTATTTTTTCACTTATTTGTTTGTTTATCTTTTTTATTAATTTCTGTCCAACCCCCGATCTGTGAAGCCTTGATCCGCCCCCGATCTGTGAAGATTGCTGCAGCTCCAAGCTTCTCTGATTTCAGCAAACTTCGTGAGTCCTCCCTGGCTCGTTATAACCCTGAGCAGAGAATAATTTTTGAAACTCAGATAAAAAATTTTGTTGGTTGTTAAGATTGTTTATATTTTGTGGTCGTATATTCCTAAAGGTAGTCATATCCCCAAAATGTGGACATATATACCAATAGTTGGACACATTTTCGAGAATATGGATATATATTATACCTGATATTCAAGTTCCAAAAATGTGGACATATATTCTAATTGTTGGACATTTTTTTCAAAATGTGGACATATATTCTAAAAGGTGGACATATATTCCAATTTTGGATATTTTTTCCAAAATGTGGACATATAATCTAAAAGGTGGACATATAGATCAAAAAGGTGGACATTTTTTTTTCCAAAATATAGACATATATTCCAGAATTTATATATAAATACAAAATGAAAAAATCTCTCATTTTTCAATTTAGTAACGTTACTCCCTTTCTCTTCACTTTTGTCAAATTTTGTCCAACTTTCTTTTTTTTTTTATGTCTACCTTACTCTCTTTCTATCCCTCTTCGTCAATTTCTGTCTAACTTTCTCTTTTTCTGTCCACTTCGTCAATTGCTATCTACTTTTATACATTTCTGTCCAACTTTTTAATGATGGACAGAAAGTTAGGAAAGTGGACAAATTGTTAAATATGTGAACAGAAAAACTCAAAAGTGGATAGCATGATTCAAAAAAATTTGTCCCCTATTTTATATCACAAATTTATTAAAAATATAAATTTCATCAAAATCAAATGATATTCTCAAATTCAGCAAGTCCATCACAAATTAGTCCACTTTTAAATTAAAAATTAATCGCAAATACCAACACGAAATATTTTCGAAAATGTGGACATTTACTTGAAAAAGTCGACATGTACTCCGAATTGTGGACATATATTCTGAATTTCGGACATATATTCTAAAATGTGGACATTGAAAATACACCTAAAGGAGGGGTGAATATGTGTAAGGCTAATCTAATGAACAATTGCGAAATTAAAAACTTAATGCAACACACTTAGTGTAACCAACGAGTGTGACCGAATTCCCTGTGAAGGGCTCTGGACTAACTCCTCTTGATTCCTCTGAATAAGAGTTGAGGTACAATATGAGGCTCTCTTGGTTAACACAAGTATGGGCACACAATCAACACAAGCATGTATATGATATGACAATATGAATTAATGCACAATGTAAGAGAGAGTTTTAGAGAAAGTGGATCAATCGCAAACACCAAGATATGTTTCGAGGTTCGAGCACACAGCTCCACGTCCCCGCCTTCACACAGAAGGATTTCCACTAACTCGTCCCCACAGGACTTCCCACACAGGGAACCTTCACTGAGAATTTGGGCAAATACAATCGGGAGTACACAATTCCTCTCTCCAACAAAATACAACCTCTATACTTAGAGGCAAGGCACAACTCAAATCACCTCTACACTTAGAAGAATAGGCACTTAGCCAAACACAAATCAACCTCTCACTAGAGGGATTAGGCTCAAAGCCAACACCAACAACAATCACCTCACACTTGAGGGATTTCAACACAATCTCCACCTCTCACTAGAGGGAGCCAAATACCACTTCCACAATCACCTCACACTTGAGGGATAACAACTCAATCACCTCTCACTAGAGGGATATCACAAAGATGGAAGGTTTACAACTTGGTGGTCTATCTCAACTACAAACCAAATCTTTTCCCACAAAACAAAGATCCTAATAGATAGGATAGATAGATAAGCTCAAGTGTGAGAAAACAAAGAGTTTGGAAATTAAAAACTCAAAGAAAAACTCTTAGGAAAACTTCTAGAATGGATATAAAATGAAGATCAAAAACAATCCCAAAGACTTTCTTTTTCTTTGAATTTTCCAACCCTTTTAAAACAAATTAAAGATCAAATCTTTAAGCTTAAAAACTCTTTTGAAAACTTGTATTAAAATACTTGTAAAGGTGAAAATTTTAGCTCTTAAAATTCTTATCGAAAACAATCAAGAAATGGGGTATTTATACCCTCATTTCAAATCTGCCCGTTGGCAGCTGAAAAGGGCCAAATTGCCCTTCCGGTCGACCGGCCAATGGTCAAATTTTTGACCGTTGAACCCAGCGGTCGACCGCTCGGTCGACCGAGCCTGGATCCAGAGAGCAACGGCTCTCTGGCCGGTCGACCGCCTGGTCGACCGAAGCCGGATACAGAGAGCAAACTCTCTGTCCGGTCGACCGGAGGCTTTTCCAGAGAGCAGAGCTCTCTGGCGGTTGACCGACCCGGTCGACCGGCCTCCCCAACTTGGCTGCGTGCACGCTTGTGCACGTCGGTCGACCGCACCGGTTGACCGACTACTGCTACGGTCGATCGGTCCGGTCGACCGGCAGTCAGCCAGTCCAGCCTATATAGGACTTAAAAACTTGAGTTTTTATCTTTGATTAAATCCTATAAAAACACATAAATTTCACAAAAATCAATTCATGTTATATCTTTAAAATTCAAAAATGTTTGAGTAAAAATCAAAATATGTTACAAACATTTTGAACCATTTTTGTGACATGAAAAATTTGCCTTAAACCAAAAACTGTATTTTCCAAAACTTGAATTTTTGAAATGGAAATTCAATTTTTTCAAAACACATGTAAATACAAAGACATGATATTTAAACAACTTTGAAGTATGTTGTATATGGATAGAATCCAATATACATGAAAGGTATTATATCTATGTTTTTGACATGAAATCCAATATTGGTTAAACCGAAAATCAAAAACCAAAAGATGAAACGTGTGTGTTGTGAACTTGAGCATATCACACTGTCTAATCTTTACAAAAGATGTAAACTAAATCTTAACTAAACAAACCGAAGCCTTCTTGTCTCCAAGCGGACTCGATCCAAACGCGATCCAACGAGCTTGACTCCAACCGAGTGCTAGCTATGAACTTTGACGCTCGAGCTCTTGAATCATCATGTGAAAGCTCCAAAATACCTTTGTTGAAGCTAATCACCTACTAATAACTTGATTAAATATCTGAAACTAAATATCACAAGATTATTAGTAAACTATAATTACATGAGTTAATCATCATCAAAACTAGAGTGGAAGGCCTCTGGGCCAACAATCTTCCTCTTTTTGATGATGACAAAACTCATGGAGTTATATATACATGGATTAAAGTTAAGCTTCATAGAAGCTCCCCCTTAACTCATGCATAGCAATAAACAAGTAGATATGCAATAAATGCTCAACAATGCTCTTGATATCAATTGACATAGAGTGACATGTATGCACTAGATATCAATAGAAAAACACAATAAACAAAATAAATGCATATAAAACGTGCTCTGATATTAATTGAAACAATGCTCTGATACTAATACTAATTGAAACATTTTGAACAAATTTAAATATCAAAACATGCATATAAAACATCAATATTTCTCCCCCCTTTTGTCAATCATCAACAAAGGGATGCAAACAATAAATGTCATAAAAAATATTTTTCTCCTTTTTATGCATAAATTAAAACAATAAAATATATAAAGAGAGAAGATGTTAAGCTTTCCTTGCATATAATCAATACAAATCAAAACATTATGATACCAATTAAAAAAATATATCAATTTAGTGCAAAGGTATACATAGAAACATCATTATACTAAATGATGATACCAATTGATAATAAACTCAACATGTTGAAGATGCCAAAAAAATTTTGATACCAAATTGAAAGATATAAACATATAGGTAATCTTGATTGTAAAAATATGTACCAATTGAAATATGTTATACTTTTGATACCAATTTGAAAAACATACACCAATCCTTTTAGCAATATTCTTGATACTAATTGAAAATGAAACATATATCCAATTGAAATTATTATTTATTATCAACTGAAAAGATTTTTCATTAGGAGCATAGGATACCATATAAACAAAAGAAATCACTATCATTTTTCAACATAAAGAGTGGGAGTAAGATACCAATAGTAAACAAAACCAATTGAAAGGTAAAATATGAATTTTCTCCCCCTTTATGAAATACCAAATAAAATGATGCATAAGCTTGTATAAGATACCAATTGAAAAATAACCAATTGAAATATAATTGTCATTTAAAGAATCAAGCTTAGTATAACCAAAATTTGTGCTCAAAGATATAGAGATATAGTAAGCACAAATAAAACACATATATGAGTATACAAAATGAATGTCAATAGTGATACCAATTGAAAAGATACAATGATACCAATTGAAATTATAATGAGAATCAAGTGTATAACTTATACTTCCTACCACCCATGTCATGCACATGTTTTAAATGGATTTTCAATAATGAGCATATAAGGCATGGTTGTCCAACCAACCGCTCTTCGGATGGTGGGGTTTTCAAAAATAAGTTTGAAAATAGTTTTAGCAAAATTGAAAACTCTATCAAAATGAAAAATACGCAACTAGTTATATGATAAAATTTGTAAACTAGTACGAAATCTTTCAAGTAAGGAATAAAGCAAAATTATATTTCATGAAAAACATGTAAGTCACACGATCATTAACACTCAAAATCTATAAGGCACATATCATACTCATGAAAACAAAATCATGAGAAAACATTAAGTAACGTGAGTGTATAAGAGTTATGTGAAACACATCATCATGAAAATAGGCAATCAAGCTCAATGTGAAATTTCTTAAAACATGAAAAACATGATAATCTAATTTTTTTATTAAATTAATTTAATCTTCAAGGCATATGTATGTTTTGTACAAACTAGAGTATACATACATATCCAAACATAAACGAGTCCACAAAAGTATATGCATGAAGGCAAGTGGCTCAAGAATGTATATGTATACCTATTAGTTTAGACAAAATAGACATATACATGAAGTTTAACATAAACCTGAAAAC
This sequence comes from Agave tequilana, assembly GCA_038442645.1. Lineage (NCBI taxonomy): Eukaryota > Viridiplantae > Streptophyta > Magnoliopsida > Asparagales > Asparagaceae > Agave > Agave tequilana. Next base: position 34,888 of record JAVJIF010018256.1, read on the forward strand.
ATGCATAAAATAGAGAATACAAGTCGAAATGCATGAATCATCAAAACTAGGCTATACGAGTATATCTAATTGGTACAAATGAGCGTTTAAGTACAAACATATAATAATCTATTTGTGGCTCACTAGTTGTACAAGTATATATCCAAGTTTTAATGAAAACTAACATCTAAACATGTAATCAAAACATGAAGCATAAAACAAACTCATAAACATACATATGATCATTATGTAAATGCACATGCATTAGATTTATGATATACACAATAGCTAAAACAAATGCGAGAACACAAAATTATAAGTCCATATTAACATGGGTGATCTCAAATACTAATTATGTATATCACTAATCTAAATATCATGACATTTAATCATAATAATCAAGAAACATCAAAACATACTAAAATCAATGATATGAAAAGCATGTAAACATAATGAGGAGTAAGAGATCGTTACCAAAACCGAAGGGCACATCTCCATATCTCCAAACCATGGTGGTCCTCCCACCAAACTCCCCTTGAAAGTGATGCATCCAAATTTGTCCTCTTTAAGCTCGGAACGCATCCACCTCAAGGCACTATCCCTCTCACGTCATGTGAGAGCCCACACCTACATCAAACAAAATAGGAGTGGTCTTTGGTACCCATACTCTTTTGGGTCCATGGGGGTTTGCTCCTTTCCTAACCCAAACAAATTTATTTGCTAAATTTGAATCATGCATCCTATCATAACAAAACTTAGAAAGGTGGCCCTTACGTCCACAATGTGTACATGTGTACACGAGCATACAAAGTGTTATGGGTGTGAACGTGAGAAGCATGTGTATGCCGTGGTTTGTGTGTATGCATAGATGGAACTTATTTCTTTCGAAACATAGATTCCAAACGTGTATGGTTCATGACACAATGGCTCAGAGTGGAGCCCAAACAATCAACATTCTTCTTTAATAAATTTATATCATTATCAATGTTAGAAGAAGTGGAGCATGCAATAGGTAAACTAGAATGTGAAGCTACACTAGCGTGGCAAACATGTGAGTCCATATTATTTTTCAAAGAAATATTTTTCTTAGAAACCAAATCTAATTCTTTTGAAATAGAAATAATTTTGTTTTTCAAAGAATCATTTTCTTTTAAAACAAAATCAAGTTTTGAAGTTAAAGTCTCATTTTTCTTCAAAACATTTTCACAATCATTTTTATTTTTCAAAATCTTGTTTCCATTTAAAACAAGTTCAAGTTGGGTTTTCAAAGAGTCACACTCATTTGAAATCTCAACCTTCTCTTGTAAAGCCAAATCAAGTTTTGAACACAAATTCTTATTTTCTTATTTTAGTCCAAAACTCTTCTTTTTCAAAAGATTATATTTTTTAAGCAATTTTTCACAAACAATTGATAGTTCTTCATTTAAAGCATCGGCATCAATATGATCATCGCTGAAAGAACTAGCACTATCATCTAATTGAGATTCCGAATATACCTCAAGGGAGTCATTCCCTTGGATCATGTAGCAATGTTGTTCGGATTCTTCTCCACTAGATTCCTTCTCTATAATGTTTGGTGTTTGAACCTCGGAGGAGGTCAAAATGTTCCACACTGCAAAAGCGGAATCACAATGAGAAACCAACATAAGATATTCTTTATTAAGCGTACTTCTAAGTGCCTCAAGGGCTTGTGCATTGGCCTCTATATGCTTGCTATTCCCAAGATAGGATTTCTTGGTAGCGACAAGAAAAACATGCAAGCTTAGGGTTTTTAGGTACATGGACATCCTAGCTTTCCAAACAACAATGTTGGAAGTATCAAATATAGGTGGGGTCATGAAGTCTATGAGTGCAAACAATATATATGCAAATGCAAATGATAGATTAGCAACCAAGATCACACTCCTAGGTGGTTAAACCTAATATCAGGAACGTAGGCTCTGATACTAATTGAAAATACACCTAGAGGGGGTGAATAGGTGTAAGGCTAATCTAATGAACAATAATGTGGAATAAAAAACTTAATGCAACACACTTAGTGTAACCAACGAGTGTAGCCGAATTCCCGGTGAAGGGCTCTGGACTAACTCCTCTTGATTCCTCTGAATAAGAGTTGAGGTGCTATATGAGGCTCTCTTGGTTAACACAAGTATGGGCACACAATCAACACAAACATGTATATGATATGACAATATAAATCAATGCACAATGTAAGAGAGAGAGTTAGAGAAAGTGGATCAATCGCAAACACCAAGATATGTTTCGAGGTTCAAGCACACAGCTCTACGTCCCCGCCTTCACACAGAAGGATTTTCACTAACTCGTCCACACAGGACTTCCCACACAGGGAACCTCCACTGAGGTTTTGGGCAAATACAATCGGGAGTACACAACTCCTCTCTCCAACAAAATACAACATCTACACTTAGAGGTAAGGCACAACTCAAATCACCTCTACACTTAGAGGGATAGACACTTAGCCAAACAACAAATCAACCTCTCACTAGAGGGATTAGGCTCAAAGTCAACACCAACAACAATCACCTCACACTTGAGGGATTTCAGCACAATCTCCACCTCTCACTAGAGGGAGCCAAATACCACTTCCACAATCACCTCACACTTGAGGGATAACAACTCAATCACCTCTCACTAGAGGGATATCACAAAGATGGAAGGTTTACAACTTGGTGGTCTATCTCAACCACAAACCAAATCTTTTCCCACAAAACAAAGATCCTAATAGATAGGATAGATAGATAAGCTCAAGTGTGAGAAAACAAAGAGTTTGAAAATCAAAAACTCGAAGAAAAACTCTTGGGAAAACTTCTAGAATGGATATAAAATGAAGATCAAAAACAATCCCAAAGACTTTCTTTTTCTTTGAATTTTCCAACACTTTTAAAACAAATTAAAGATCAAATCTTTAAGCTTAAAAACTCTTTTGAAAACTTGTATTAAAACACTTGTAAAGGTGAGAAATTTAGCTCTTAAAATTCTTATTAAAAACAACCAAAAAATGAGGTATTTGTACCCTCATTTCAAATCTGCCCGTTGGCAGCTGAAAAGGGCCAGATTGCCAACGGGCAGATTTTTGACCGTTGAGCCCAGCGGTCGATCGCCCGGTCGACCGAGCCTAGATCCAGAGAGCAACGGCTCTCTGACCGGTCCACCGCCCGGTCGACCGAAGCCAGATACAGAGAGCAGACTCTCCGCTCGGTCGACCGGAGGCTTTTCCAGAGAGCAGAGCTCTTTGGCGGTCGACCGACCCGGTCGACCGGCCTCCCCAGCTTGGCTGCGTGCATGCTTATGCACGTCGGTCGACCGCACTGGTCGACCGACTACTGCTACGGTCGACCGGTCCGGTCGACCGGCAGTCAGCCAGTCCAATCTATATAGCACTTAAAAACTTGGGTTTTTATCTTTGATTAAATCCTATAAAACACATAAATTCCACAAAAATCAGTTCATGTTATATCTTTGAAATACAAACATGTTTGAGTAAAATCAAAACATGTTACAAACATTTTGAACCATTTTTATGACATGAAAGATTTGCCTTAAATCAAAAACTGTATTTTTCAAAACTTAAATTTTTGAAATGGAAATTCGATTTTTTCCAAAACACATGTAAATACAAAAACATGATATTTAAACAACTTTGAAGCATGTTGTATATGGATAGAATCCATTATACATGAAAGGTATTATATCTATGTTTTTGACATGAAATCCAATATTGGTTAAACCGAAAACAAAAAACCAAAAGATAAAACGTGTGTGTGTTGTGAACTTGAGCATATCACACTATCTAATCTTTACAAAAGATCTAAACTAAATCTTAACTAAACAAACCGAAGCCTTCTTGTTTCCAAGCCGACTCGATCCAAACGCGATCCAATGAGCTTGACTCTAACCGAGTGGTAGATATGAACTTTGACGCTCGAACTCTTGAATCACCATGTGAAAGCTCCAAAACACCTTTGTTAAAACTAATCACCTACTAATAACTTGATCAAATATCTGAAACTAAATATCACAAGATTATTAGTAAACTATAATTACATGAGTTAATCACCATCAAAGCTAGAGTGGAAGGCCTCTGGGCCAACAGACATATACCTAAAGTGTGGACATATATCTGGAAATGTGAACAAAATATTGGAGAGTGATACTTTTGGCTTGTCCAAATCGGGAATAGGATATAGCGTTGGGGCATAAGTTCGCTTGAATATCTCCACTTTCATATGATCATTTAGGTAATTCACTATGCTATGCTGCACGACATAAAATAAGATTTTTTTTAATGTCCGTTTTAATCTCTTTTTGTCTATCTTTATTAATTTCTATTCAACTTTCTCCTTTTATATTCACTTTACTCCCTTTCTACCCACTTTCGTCAATTTCTGCTTAACTTTTTTTTTAATATTCATATTACTCTCTTTTTATCCATCTTAGTCAATTTCTATCCAACTTTCTCTTTTTCTGTCCACCTTACTCCCTTTCTTTTCATTTTTCGTCAAATTCTGTTCAACTTTCTTTTTTTAATGCCCCTCTTACTCTTTTTCTGCCCACTTTTTATCCATTTTTGTCCAACTTTCTCTTTTTCTGTCCACTTTCGCCAACTGTTGTCTACTTTTATACATTTTTATCCAACTTTTTAATGGTGGATAGAAAGTTAGAAAAGTGGACAAATTATTCAATATGTGGACAGAAAAACTCAAAAGTGGACAATATGATTCAAAAAATTTATCCTCTCTTTTTATATCATAAATTCATTAAAATTAGAAATCTCATCAAAACCAAATTGATATTCTCAAATTCTGCAGGTTCATCACAAATTAGTCCACTCTTAAATTAAAAATTAATTGCAAATACTAGCATGATAGTCATCAAATTTAGTAAATTTCAAAAAAAAAATCTCAGTAAATTTTTATCCACTTTTCACTATTTGTGTCTACTTATTGAATTATTTGTCCACTATATTCAATTTATATTCACCAAAATGTGAAACCTGTTTACAAATAGAGTAAAATTTATCACAAATCACAAATTCATCATAAATAACATATTCACCACAAATTCATCACTCATCCCCAAAATTCATCAACAAAATTACATAAAAATCCATCAATAGTGAATCAGTTTTTTTCCCTTCATTTCTCTAATTCGATTGCTAGTTAGTGTTCCAGATTTTTGAATTGAATCAAATGTCCAAAATTCACATTTATTGAAGCATTAATTCTAGGGTTTAATCAATTCCAAAATTAGGTAGAATTCTTTCAAAATTTTTGTAAAAAGTTAACTTCCACTTAGAGGTAAAAAAACCATCAAACCTATCAAATCCTAGCCTAAAAGTTAAACTGAAATCAAACTAAAATCAAACCTCAACTCTCAAAATTAAACCAACCCAAAATTCCTAACCCAAGCAGAACACCCACCAAGCCCCATTTGATCACCGCCATCAAAGAAGCACCACCATCAAATGATTCATAAATCCTAGCTCGCGTCCAAATCGAGTGGGGGATCACAGCCACGGTGAGACGAGGAGCTCTGAGGTGGCCGGATCTTCACGAGGCGAGGGAGAAGGAGCTCACCGATCACTGGACTCGATGGGTTCGGAGAGGAGATGAGCTCCTTCTTTTCCTCTCCTCTCTCTTTCTTTATTAATAGTACACAAGAGGGGATATATTTGACACCATCCACATTCACCCATGTGTATACAGTCAGCATATACAGAAACTCAGGTGGACAAATACTGACGTTGAAGGACTTTTTGGCACGAGTTTAAACTCCGGGCAGTTTTTGACAACACAAATTTTCTGGAGACCTAAAAATAATTTTTCTTTTTTTTCCAAAGTGTTCTCGGCCGGTCACGACGAGAGTAAATTTGATAATGTGATAAATTTTAAGATAAATATGAGAGAGACTCAAAAAATAAATAAATTACAGAATTCCGAATCTGAATCGGAACTATAGATCCACCGCAATCCCTTCAATAAATACCCCCTCAGCCCCCTTCTCCTCTCCCCCATCTGTCCCCAATTATTTCTCCCTTCCTCCATTATCGGGTTTCTGAAATTTCTAGGGTTTCTCTCCTCCTCTCTCGAGTCTCAATGGCCGCCACCACCGAGTCGAAGAAGATGATCACGCTGAGGAGCTCTGATGGCGAGGAATTCGAGATCGAGGAGGCGGTGGCCATGGAGTCCCAGACCATCCGCCACATGATCGAGGACGACTGCGCCGAGAGCGGGATCCCCCTCCCCAACGTCACCTCCAAGATCCTGTCCAAGGTTATTGAGTACTGCAAGAAGCACGTCGAGTCCTCCGCCTCCAAGTCTGAGGACAAGGCCGTCGACGACGAGCTTAAGGCCTGGGACACTGACTTCGTCAAGGTCGACCAGCCCACGCTCTTTGACCTCATCTTGGTTCGTGAACACCTCCGCTCCCCCCCCCCCTCCCGCGTTTATTGTTTTGTTTTTAACGTTCTAGGGTTTGATGGATAGTTGCTTCTGTGATCCAGTATATCTGCATGAATTAGTTTGTGCTGTTAATATTTGGTTATTGTTTCTTAATTTTGGTGGTTTATGTAGAGTTTTGGGGCTTAATGGATTGGCAATTTTGGGGTTAATCTGCTGATTTGTTATTTTTTCCCATATCTTATATAGTTTGATGAATTAGTTTGTGTTGTTAGTGTTTGGTAATTTTTGTTAATTTTTGGGGGTTTATGCAGTGTTTTAGGGTTTGATGGATGACCTCAAAGGTATTGTGTGACACAATTTATTTCCTTCAGATGTTATATATTTGCATTGAATTAGTTTGTGTGTTGGCTGTATTTGTTAATTTTTGGGGTTTATTTTGAAATATGCAACTGATACTAGTTTAGAGATATTTCCATAACTTGTCTAAATATAAATACTAGTATAATGGTGATGTCTTTTCCTATTTGTTGGCTGTGGAATATAAATGTAATTTTATCATTGGGTTTGTTATGGTTGGTGGTTGACTAATCTCTCCAGCATTATACACATACATTTAATGTCTTTATTATGGTTTGACTCTGTTTTTGGATCTAATTCAGCTTGTTGTTTGTGTTTTTGGGATCTGGAACAGAAATTAGCTTCTTTTGAGTCTCCCAAGAGATTGAATCTGAATTAGTTAGCTATTTTGCTGATAAATATTGTTAGTTAGGTTCTGTAGATTTATGTGGAATATCAGTTAAACAATTTGATATTAAGGCTTAGAAGAATATTCTGACTGACGGACTTAGCTATTCTATTTTTGTAGAGATATATTTTGTCTGTGATTTTGTTGAAAGGACATGTTTATCAATTCCTACATGAATAGGGGATGTGGGGACACAATTAATAGTTGATAGTTTATGAATTTCTTCATATTCATTTGGTACATGTCTTTATGAAACAAAGTGTAAAATATTGAAAAAAAAAACTGCTAACTTATTTTTTTGATATTCTTTTGGTAGATTATGTAGATGAGTTGATCAGTCTGTAAACAAGTGTTTGGCAGTGATGGACATCCAAAATTTTGTAGGGAAGCATATCAGAGAATTTTATATTATTCTTTTGCTTAGGAATTTTTCTAGGATTAGTGGAAACTTTAGAACTTTGTTGGTTTGGATCTTAATTGTCTTATAAACTGTCTGGGTTGTCCTCTAATGAACAAATCGATAAGCAAACAAAAATGATATCATGATATCAAAATAAATTAGAGCTATTGGGTTATTGTTAAATAAAATTCTTCGTGATCACTAACTTAGATAATAAACTGCATCTGTTTTATTTGATCCTGAAAAATCAATAACAATGTTGTACTTCATGTGCGGAAATTTCAAAATCTTAGCCGGTCACCGTTTCCCCCAAAATTCATTGTTCTATTCTGAAATAACTATGTGAGGGTCAGACACTTAAATTTTCTTTAATGCTTAATGGAAAGATTTTAGTGGTGTATAAAATTGCCTAGACTTTGTAATTAGTCATTCCATCATTTAAATTTCAAGTATTTGTCGCCGCATTTCATCTCTAGTACAGCCATTTTCCACTTAGATGGGTTGCCACTGCAGTCTCATCTTATTACAGCCACCATCACCGGCACTTGATTCCCTTTTATTATTAAAGCTTAGTTATTTGAACTCTTAAGATTTTAAGATGATTATGATCCCATTGAATAATCTTTTGACCATCTCTATGCTTCATATCTTTTGAATTACCATCTCTAACTTCATGTTACTTTTCTACTCAGAAAAGGAACACATAATCTTGTTACTACATTCCATGAGCAATTTATTGGTTTCTTCCAATTCAAACACTGAACCTTGTACTACTTTCCTCTTCTTGCCAGAAAGCCTTCTGTTTATTAGTATATTTTGTTCATTTTTTAAATTTATTCAGGGAAGACTGCATTAATAGCTGACCATGATATGGATGTCTTTACATTGTTTACACACCATTAGGTGCTCCTGTGCTTCTTCAATATGTCTATGGTTGACATTTATATTTATAATAGATTCATCCTTTGGAAAGTTGCACACATTAATTCTCCGCTTTGAAAAAAGTCATTAAGAGTTGTAGCATTTTTTTAATATCCATGATTCATCCAGAAATTCATACATTTACATTGGAACATTATATTTTTCTGCATCTATGAACTCATGAATCTGATATTGACTCAAATTATTATTAGCTGGAGGTGTTCTAACTCTTCAAAATTGCCTTACCGTTTCTTTTTGACTTTATGCACGTTATTTCGGTATTATGTGATTTTTTCTGAAATATAATGTGAATTAGTTCATTATCAATTCCATGTTAAATTATATCTCTGGCAATTGTAGCATTGCCAGAAGCGTGAATCAAGTGGTCAGGATGGGGAAGGAAACATGGCTAGAATTTCCTCAAAGCAACAATCAAGGCTGAAAACTAAACAAAAGGGTGAAGTAGTGAGAAGGGTGAGGAATGGTAACTAGAAGGGTGGAGGAATGGAATGGGAAGGATGATTTAGACACGCATTATTCTTATATGATAGAATTGTTCTGAAATCTGTACATTAATTCATTTGAAAAATCCATGTTGAGTATCACTTCGACACTGGTACTATTGGTAGAGAGCTTGGTTGGAACTCCTCCCTCCTAAAGGGAGGTTTGAGGTTTGAGTTGTGCAGTTGTCGAAGGGGCTGGGTTGTGTAATTAGTGAATTGGGTGCTCTTTTTTTATCTTGCTTATATATAGGCTTTTAAAACACAACGTAGGTCGACTCATACCCAATTTTTTCCCTCTGCCCCGTTGTTGTGGATGACAGAATAAAGAAAGGAAGTGTCACTTGATGTTTTTCATAATGGAAATAGTAGAAGTTCCCTCCATTTTATACCGTCTTCCCAGATATTGTTAATTTCCTTCATTTTGTCATTTACAGACCACAGAATATTTTTAACTTTTTCCTTCTTTTAATTATTTTGAAGATTTTTCTTTATTGTGCATAGTGGAATTGGTGTTGTTATTGGATGATGGTGTTGTTATTGAATGATGATGGTAGACAGATGTGGATGGTATTTATGACTTGGCAAAGAGGATTCCTGCTTGAATGCATATCTGAGTTCCCAGGAGCAACTCATTTCTGCAAGACAATATTAATGACGTATAACATTCAATCACTTTAAAGTGCATCAGAGATGCCTCAAATCATTTTTTTTCTAGTATTTGGTTTTTGTAGCAGTGTCCAACAATCCCAACTTGTGTCAGATATTCAAGCAATTATCTGCTGATATGTACGTGTAAATTGTTGTCATGTTGCAAGCACATCAGGATATTGCCATATAGGATACTTTGACACACATGCTCTTTATTTTATGCGGTTTATATTAGATAAACTAATAAAATATTTTGAGATTGCAGTAATAATTCAGAGAATAGGAACCATGTATATGGTATATTCAAACCAAATGCACTAGACATGTCTGGTTCACTCTGTTTATTGTGTGGTTTCCTCCTTCATTAGGTTGTACATTGCTATATGTCCAATACATTTATAGTGTCCTAGGAAGGCTAGTGAATTCTGTTTCCTACGTTTTTAAAAAATTGTTAATTTTGGTTTGTTCAAATAAAAGCTGTAGAAATACGTTAGTCTTCTATAAAGAAAATTAACTATGGATCTTTATGCATACATCATATATGGTACAATTCTAAGAGTGCAAACAATGTCAGTTGTGAGTTCAATTCTTCAAGATGATAATAAATTACTGCTGCCCTGATATTGCGGCATTATGGTAGGATGATCTTTGGAAGTGCATTATCTATCTTCTCTAGATGTTCTTATAATGTTCATGATGTGGATTCACTATATAATTTGAAACAATTGAATTGGGGCAATATTGTCAAGCAAAGTTATTTTGCACTGTTGTAATGTTAAGATGAGTTTGTGGGTAATCTTTTAAGCATCTTTCCTTGATCTTTGACATGTTAGTAGATGTTCCTAAATCCTAACATTGACCATCATAGACAGACATCATTGACCATTCACTGCCCACTACAACCTTCCCCTGAACACACACACACACACACACATGTGCGCACCCACCACCACCACCAAATAAAAGGAAAAAAAGAAGAGAAACACACACACAGAGAGAGAGAGAGAGAGAGAGAGAGAGAGAGAGAGAGAGAGAGAGAGAGACCCATCGAAATTGGAAAAAAGAAATAATAAACAAGCACTCACCTTCCACAGAGAGAGCCCCATCCAAAATATGAAAAAAGAAATAATAACAAGCACTCACCTTCCAAAACATACATGTCCATATAGAGAGGGCTTCTTATATATTAAAACTGTAAGCTTAGCATGAGTGGAGATTTGTTTTACTAGTGTCTTTCTCCTTGGGTCTAGATATTAGAAATGAGTTGGTTTAGTGTAAATGTGGCACTCGCCTTCTGATATAGGATAACTGTGGCACAAGGTACTCTTTATTTTATGTGGCTCATATTAGATGGATGAATTAATAAAGTACTTTAGAATAGGAACAGTATATGTGGCATATTTAAACCAAATGTACAAGGGATGTCTGATTCATTCTGTTTATGTTTTTGGTTTCCATCTTTATTAGAAAACAACATTTTTCTATATGTTTAATTCATTAGAGTGCCCTAGGTAGCTAGTGAATTTTGTTTACTGTGTGTTGAAATTTCCTTTTATTGTTGGTATGTTCAAATAAAAAGATCTAGAAATAAACTAGTCAACTATATTCTGTGAAGAAAATTAACTGGGTCTTCATGCGTATATGGTGCAATTCCAGGAGGGCAACAATGACACCATGGTTCAATCCTTTAATATGATTAATATGTTACTACTACCCTGATATTCAGAGATTGTAAACTTGTAGTATGATTGTCCTTGGCACTACAGTATCTACCTCTTCATGTTCATATCATGCTCATTGGTGTGGATAAAATTTGAAATCTGAAATGGGTCAATAATATCAAGCAAAATATTTGCACTGTTGTTACATTAAGATGGGTTTGCAGTTTGTCCTATGAGCATCTTTTCCTGAACTTTTGACAAATGTTCCTAATTCCTAAAATTGACCATCATTGATGGGCAATGTATATGTGCTTCATAAATGTAGCTTGACTGTTCTTACAATCCCCCTCCCCCCGGTCCTCGTGCTTTATAAATGTAGCGTTACTGTTCTTCACGCGAACACACACACCCAAACACACATACCCCATATGGCGAGGAAGGAGGGCTTCATAGATCTTCTAATCTTAAGCGTAGCATGCGTGAATATTTGTTTTACTAGTGTCTAAAATTTGACTAACCATTGTCTTTCGTCTTGGATCTAAATCTTACCTTTAGTGTAAAAAGGTATGCATATGAAAGACCCCATTTACAAACTATGAGCGAGCTATATATGTAAAAGCTAGAATGCATTTTTTACTTTCTTACTGTTTTCTTTTCTTTTTATACATTCTATGCATGCCTGCTGTTGTCCGGATTTGGTGAGTCATCCTCTGACCATTTCTGCTACTTTTTTGTATCGTGTCCAGGCTGCCAATTATCTGAACATCAAGAGTTTACTGGATCTCACCTGCCAGACAGTTGCTGACATGATAAAGGGAAAGACTCCAGAAGAGATCCGTAAGACGTTCAATATCAAGAATGACTTCACTCCTGAGGAAGAGGAAGAGGTGCGGAGGGAGAACCAGTGGGCCTTTGAGTGAAGCTCTGATGCTTCACATTCTGTGTCAAGTTGTGGATGCTTCATTGTGGGTATAAGTTGCTGGTGCATAGTGGGATTTGGGTAAAAAGAAATGCTGACAAGCAAACTTTTTAACTTTTGGTAGTGTTACTGTATAAGCTTTTAGTAGTCATGTGATGCAAATGTGGCTGGCTACCTGACTTGAAAACAAATGAAGACTAATGCCAAGCTCGTAACTGCACTTTGCTCCCTATATTGTTTAGTACCTGCATTGGTTTGCATGATTCTGCTTGGATTATATTTCTGGTATATGGTCTTCTCTGGTACTGGATGTTTATCTGTTGGTGAAAATAATCGGAGGTTTGTTTATTGTTTTGTAGAAACGAATATTCTAAGCTCTTGACATCTCTACAGGCTGATCTTTTATCATGTAGGTAAGCTTAGTTTATAATTTACTTGGTTTTCTTATTTTGTATTATTATTTACCTGCTTTTCCTATTTTGTAGAAATGAATTTTCTGAGCTCTTGATATCTCTGCAGGCTGATATAATTCTGTAGATGAGCCCAGTTTAGTATTTACTTCTGAAGTGAAAGTTCAGGTATTTTGAGTAGCTCTCGACATGAGATGAGAGTGAGAGCAATTTGATGTGGGAAGTTGGAAGTTTTACTGTGTCCTTTATTAAATCAAGTATATTATACATCACAAAGCATGAACAGCAGTTGGTTCTAAATTCTCTGGGTAAATTCTTGTCTGATTCTTTTAAGTTGGTTTATTTACCAGCTAATGTTATGTGGTTCTTTGAAGTGAGTAAATTTTGGTGCATGCCCTCCTCTTATCTCTTTTCGGAAATTTAACTGTTTAAATCTAAGGTTTTCTTCTGAAGTACCAATGGAAGTTTTCTCATGCCATAGGATCTTGGCAATTAGCAGGACCGCATTGAACCTGTTGCTTTCTTTTAAAACTCTTAAGGAAAATTTTTAGATTTTTTATTTTTTGAAATATAACTTACATTGGCTCATCCTTTAAACTGGTAACTGATCGCTACTTTAGTTCAAGTGCTCCACAAAATCATGCACCTAAATGTCTTTGCAGTAATGTAAGCATGTTTATACTTCAGGTTAGTGGCATCTCGTAGTTTTCTTATTAGGCTGTACAGAGTTTTTTCTCAGGTGCTCCTCACTGCAAATGGGCTTCTAATCTTGTGTGTTCCATCTGACCAAGTGATTGATCCAAAGAGATCGCCTTTCAGCGGAGAGCTTGAAGCAGAAAAGGTCACTTGGTAACTAAGCTTCTTCGCATTCTTTAAGAACTGAAGCTTATCAGGTGTTACCTTCGCGTCTCACCCAGGCGGGGACTTCACACTCAGTGTATATGTAGTTACTTCTCCTGCACCGACGTTGGTAAGTACTCTGCTCAGCGTCTTGCTCTCTTTACCACTGAATTTAGAGATTGAGATTGGCAGGTAATTGAGATTAGATATCAAGTCCAAGCTCTGAGTTGTTTGGGCACTCGAATCCATCTGGGATTGTGGTGATTGGCTTGATATCAGATGGCTGGTATCCATAGTCGCGTAGAAACTGCAAGTAGTCTTGCGTTCCTAGTTCATACACAAGACCTGCTTACTTCTCCTGCTCCGTAGCCGTAGGCAGTCGCTGCTGAGCCCGAGTCTGTTGTTAGAGAGCCCTTGTCGTTGTTTCCTTGAGTTGCTGTTAATCAGTAGCATCAGAAAACAATGGCGCCTCTTCTTTAGCTGTAGGGATAGAAACCAATTCAATCTATGTCCAAGTGTTAGTGATCAGGCGTAGGGTAGAAAACAATGCACCTGTAGTCATGATGGCTTACCCGATGGCGAAGGGGCTCCACCAGGGCGACGACTCCAGCAACATGCGGGCAGGCTGTTGAAGTTGTCACCAGATTGAACGATGAGGGTTTCTGGCCAGCAGAGACTTCAGATGATCCATTTGTCAGAACCCATGATGCAAGTATGTTCACTCCTAGTGCAGTGACGTCAGGCTTGAGGATGTTGCCTGTCTGTGAAGAAGGGCCTCTAGAAAAGTAGGCCACCGCTGGTGCTGGCTTGTCTTGTACTTACTCAACGGTGAATGATGGTAGAATTGTAGCCTCTGGCTCTCTTTCAACAAACACAAAGGAGGAGATCAGTTGGAATGCAAAATGAACTGTAAATGTTGTCAGCTGCTTTCAAAGGGATTTTTATTAGGAAGATAAGGAATGGTTTTGAATTTAGTCAAAACCATGTCCTGCTTATCAGGGATATCCTGAGTCGAGCTCCTCGCTGGAATGTAATCTATGTACAGTTGGTGTTTTAACCATTCTAATCCAGTCCCGTGTACAGTTGGTGCAATTGTTGCAATCCAATCAAATCTTGTAGCTGCTGTGTCTATATATAATATAGGAAAATTTTCAAATGAGAAACTTTCTCAAAATAAGTTTCGTGAGAAAATCATATAAGATAGATTTTATGGATGATTCCAACCGTTCATCTTAATCTACATACTCTAATTAGATTACCAATAAAAAATCATGTGATTTCAAGTCTTTTTACCCATGCATCAAGTGACATCTTTATTCTACGGCGAATATAATGTATGTATTGTAACCACTTGTTGCATGGGTAAAAGACTTGAACTGACATAATTTTTTATTGGTAGCCTAAATAAAGTAAATAGATCAAGATAAACGGTTCGGATCATCCACATGATCGCCCCTATATGGTTTTCTCACGGTCTTCGTGTGACAGTTTCTCACACGAAGACCTCTCTCTCTCTCTCTCTCTCTATATATATATATATATATATATATATATATATATATATATATATATATATATATATATATATATATATACAGAAAAATGTATATCAGCCCGCGGCTGAGAGAACTCTCTCAGCCTGCGGTGACGTGGCTCAATTTTGTCACCCCACTAACTTGCGGCCCGCTTTTAGGAAGAAGTTAAATTACCAAATATCCCCTTTTCGATAACTTTCCTTATTGTTTATTATTATTTTTCCCCTTTTTTTGCCGCTCTTTATAGGATTTAGGTTATTGTATATAAATTACTTTTCGCCCTATTTTCTTACCTCTTTTATGAAAGATCTAGTTTCTACTTTTCAGCTTGCGATAAATTTTTTTCTCAAAATATAAAATCTTTTCAGATCAATTTTATCAGCCTGCGATAAAATTCTACTTTATAGTTTAATTTAAACTGCGACCTTAGTCAGAGACTTTGGTCGCTGTGTACATTTAAACTGCGACCTTAGTCAGAGACTTTTGGTCGCAGTGTACATGGTTAATTGCCCGACAGACGCGCCTGTCATAAAGATTTTATGAGATCTTTAAACGTCAAGTCTACGTTGTCTACTCGTCGGCTCTTCATTGGGTTTAGGTGTTAATGTCTTTTAATGCCAAACCGGCGCTGGCGGTTGGAGACCATTAAAGTCGACGGTTCTGATTAATGAACCATTAATTATGGTTATTATGGGCTGCCTATAAATAGGGCTCACCCTGTCCCTTTTTTAACAGCCCATGCTTAGACTGTTTTCTTTTCGAGAGCAATTGCTCTGAGAATTCTCGCCTTCTTGAGATTCTCTAACAGGGGCCTGCCTCCATGGATGAAGATGACCCTATGGACGAAGATGACCCAGAGCTTGATTGTTCTTTTTCAGGTTCGCTGGGCCTCTGGGAGAATATTTTCGCCGACGAACTTGATCGATGTTCGTCCGCAAGGGAAGAAGTCATAGACCTCATCGTCCGCAAGGGAAGAAGTCATGGTCCTCGTCGTCCACAGTTTTTAATAAACTGCGACCTCAATAACACCACTGCTCTTAGTCAACAAGGGCTCTCTTGATGTTTAGTCTTCTTTATACTGCTATATTGTAACACTCAATCTTATTGTATAAGAGAGCGTTTTGTATCATTTTCACATGCCTAGAGGCAAATGCCTGGACATAAATAAAAAGACCTCAATAACACCACTGCTCTTAGTCAACAAGGGCTCTTTTGATGTTTAATCTTCTTTGTACTGCTATATTGTAACACTCAATCTTATTGTAAAAGAGAGCGTTTTGTATCATTTTCACATGCCTGGAGATAAATGCATGGACATAAATAAAAAGCATATTTGTTTTTTAATAAACTACGACCTTGGTCGCAGTCATGCATTGCAAACAAAACAACTTGGACCAGAGACGACACTGCGACCAAGGTCGCATAAGACTACAGTGCAAACAGAAACAACTACGACCAGGGTCGACACTGCGACTAAAGACTGCGACTAAGCAACTGCTGCGGTGACGTGTCACCTCGTCGCAGTGTTGTTGTTGATTAAGACTAAAAACCAGCAACTGCGACCAAGGTTGCAGATTATTTTTAAGACTGCGGCCATCAACTGCGACCAAGGTCGCAGTATTGTTGTTGATTCAGAATATAGACCAGCAACTGCGACCAAGGTCGCAGTGTTGTTGATTAAGAGTAAAGACCAGCAACTGCGACCAAGGTCGCAGTGTATTTTATTAAGACTAAACGCCAGCACTGCGACCAAGGTCGCAGTGTATTTTATTAATACTACGGTCAGAAACTGCGACCAAGGTAGTAGTGTTGTTGTTGATTAAGACTAAAGACCAGCAACTGCGACCAAGTTCACAGTGTATTTATTAAGTCTGCGTCCAGCAACTGCGACCAAAGTCGCAACCTTTCATTTTAAAAATTTATACGGGTGAAGTAATATAATTATTAACTGCGTCAATGGTCGCAGTATATTTGTTTAGCGTAAAATATTTAAAATGAAGGTTTGTAACAATTGTACAGCATTTCAACCAAGACATAGTAGTAAAAAATGTAATTCACAGAATTAACTTTAAAAAATATATTTATATATATTTAAAAAAAATAAAATACAATTTTTTAAACTTTTAATCCTCGTCATCACCATCGTAATCAGATTCTTCGTCAAGAGTCATGCTTTCGTCTTCCGTATCGCTTTCCGTCTCTTCCTCCTCTCAGCGACAGTCTCCTCTTCGCTTTCTTCCTCTTTATGTTTGTGTTTTGGTTCATCAATGAACTCCCAGAACGGGTCGTCTGTATCAAGCTCAGATTCTGACCCGTAGCGAGACATCGTTCAGAACTAAACATCCAATCATCATTAGATGATTGGCTTCTTTCCGGTGAAGACGGTGGTGAAGATATTTTTTGAATCTATTTTCCGAACAGTGAGAGTAACTAGTTTGAGCAAAAATAACTTAGTATGTTTTTAATCCTTTGCTCATGACCGTTTATATATTTTTAATCCCGGAATTCCAAAAGGTTTAAGTTCTCGGACCACGTGAATATCTCTCAAATATATTTTCTACCTTTTTCCAAAATTGTATACTTCCTAGGTGACTGTTCAGTTATCCAAAACAGTTTAAAAGTTAATACACTATAATTTTAAATTACTTTGAACTCCAAAACAGTTCATTATTGCGACCATAGTCGCATTGGGAACTGATAAATGATTAAGTAACTGCGACCATAAATTGTCAACTGTTAGTCATCAAATACTGTCCTTCGTATAATTTCTGAATGTTTGCCTGATACTCCTATGAACAATTAAGATTGCGACTTTGGTCGCAGTACTGAAGGAGGTCATATTGCTATACGATAGCATGTTTCTTCCGGTATTCTTTATTCTGTATTAAGTCTGCGACCATGGAATGTTTTTTTACTTTTCAATGCTAGAAGTCGCAGTCGTCATATAAAAGGGGTATTTTTGTCAATTTGTTTCACGATTGTTTAGGCGGGATTTTTTTGATTTTTTTGGCGCCCACACTCTGCGACCGATGTGTGGCATATATTCAGCCACGTCCCGCAGGCTGAGAAACTCTCTCAGCCTGCAGGCTGAGGTACAGTAACCCCATATATATATTATATATATATATATATATATATATATATTATATATATATATATATATATATTATATATATATATATGAGAAAAATGTATATCAGCCTGCAGCTGAGAGAACTCTCTCAGCCTGCGGTGACGTGGCTCAATTTTGTCACCCCACTAACTTGCGGCCCGCTTATAGGAAGAAGTTAAATTACCAAATACCCCTTATGAAAAGCTACGTTGTCAGACTTAGGTTATTGTTTATTATTATTTTTCCCCCTTTTTTTTGCCGCTCTTTATAGGATTTAGGTTATTGTTTATAAATTATTTTTTTCCCTATTTCCTTACCTCTCTTTGTCAGATCTAGATTCTCCTTTTCAGCCTGCGATAAACTTTTTCCTGAAAATATAAAATCTTTTCAGATCAATTTTTTCTCCAAAATATTTAATGTCGACGTCTGAGCAGTCTACTGGCGATCTAAATATGGAAGATATTGCATCTGGTTCTACTTTCTCTCAGAATATTGAGAATCTTGAAGGGTTGACATTTTTGCATGCCGATCCACAGGTTTTAATTGTTTCAATTTTTTAAAAATTATTTCTTAAATATTGAATTTTTTCTCTTTAGTCTATGTTGTACTGCGACCTATAACACATGTTTTAAAGTTTCAGAAATGCGACCGTTTTAATATTCGGTCGCAATCTTATTTGAAAATAATTTCCGGCTGTGAAATCTTTTTTTTTTTGTATGCGTCTTAGGTCGCAGTCTTAGTAAGGAGTAATATAGATTTCTTAACATACGGATAACTACGACTTAGGTAGCAGTCTGTATTAAGGAGTAATATAGATTTCTTCTCATACGGATAACTGCGACTTAGGTCGCAGTCTTTAATAAGGAATAATATAGATTCCATCTCGTATGTGAAATATTTTTTTTTTGACTGCGACTTAGTTCGCAGTCTTTACTAAGAAGTAAAATAGATTTCTTCGGCAGATAATTGCGACTTAGGTCGCAGTCATTAGTAAGAAGTAATATAGATTTCTTATCATACGGATGACTGCGACTTTGGTCGCAGTATTTAATAAGAAGTAATATAGATTTCATCTCTTATGCGACCTTCTTCGCAGTTATATAACTTATATTTTAGACGTGCGATATCTAAAAAATATTTATATTCATGTAATTCGTGTAATTGTTTTTTGTAGGATATGAATGCACATGGAGAAATGTCTGGAAGCTCAGATAAGTTTATAGGGAAACAGTTCCTGTCTGATATGGAAGCATACAATTTGTACAATTCTTTTGCAAGGAATAGAGGCTTTAGCGTGAGAAGAAAAGGTACAGATAAGTCACGGAAGCCTCCTTATGAGATTATTTGTAGAAAATTTTGCTGCAATAAGGAAGGTGTGAAGAAGTTGTGTGACAAAAGACAAGAGGGGATTACAGTGCATCGTCGAATTGACACTAGAGTAGCTTGTCCTGCTGAGATGCATGTCCGTCTTCGTTTATTTTTTTGAAAGAAGATATTGGGTTATCACAAATTTGTTGATACTCATTTACATGAATTGTCAAGCCCGGATAAGGTACATCACCATTACTCTCACCAGACTCATCGTTCAAAGATTAGCAGAAGCATTATGAGCAATCTGGTTGATGTGGGAATGCGGCCTTCAAATATTTCCCGCGTTGTGAATGCAATGAGCCAGGGAGAAGGCTGTGAAGAAGTGAGCCCGCAACAAGTTATTGATTTTACTCGTCAACGTAGAAATAACTGCGGTCATGAGTTTATTGCTATTATCAAATATTTTCAAGAGAAAGCCGAGACCGATCCAGAATTCTTCTTTTCAAGTGAAGTCGATAACGCGGGCACACTTAGAAGCATTTTTTGGGCTGATGAAAAAGCTATTTCCTCGTATCTGAGGTTCTGTGATGTGATCGTTTTTGACACAACATACAGAACTAATCACTTGAGCTTGCCATTTGCTCCATTCACTGGAGTAAATCATCACCGACAGTCAATTTTGTTCGGCTGTGCATTGCTTGCTGATGAGCAGAGGGATACTTTTGTTTGGCTATTCCAAAAACGGCTCAAGTGCATGCATGGAGTTGAACCGAAGCTGATTATTACTGATCAGGATGCGCAGATTGGTGACGCCATCAAGATTGTTTTCCCAACTTCTCGGTACCGTTACTGTTTCTGGCATGTGCGGAAACATATTGCCGAGCAACAAATCCCAATGGCAAACAAGTATGGAGAAGACATGGTCTCCGATTTCCATGCTTGGTACACCTTCCGTGATATAAGCACTTGTGAGGAACGATGGCGTCTGATGAATAAAAAATATCAGTTAGAAGAAGAAGATGATGACAGTTGGTTGATGAAGATGTACAGGCTTCGTGGACACTGGGTTAATGCATATCTCAAGGATGTTTTCTGTGCTGGAATGACAACCAGTCAGAGGTCCGAGAGTATTAATTCCTTCTTTGATGGTTTTGTTAACGCATACACGAAACTAGTGGAATTTTTTCACTAATATGATAAAGTTGTTGCTGCCCGTCGTACATCTGAATCTCTTCAAGATTTTCGAGGATTGAATTCTGTGCCCAATTGTACATCGAATCCATATGAGATACAGGTTTCGAAGTTGTATACACCGAAGATTTTTCAGTTGTTCCAAAAGGAATGGGCAGCTGTAATGGCACTGTTTTCAGAAGAGGTGGAACATGACAAACCTGGATCAACATATTTGGTTGGTAGT
The DNA here is from genome assembly GCA_038442645.1 of Agave tequilana. Lineage (NCBI taxonomy): Eukaryota > Viridiplantae > Streptophyta > Magnoliopsida > Asparagales > Asparagaceae > Agave > Agave tequilana. Next base: position 55,711 of record JAVJIF010018256.1, read on the forward strand.
TTTCAGAATCAAAAGACAGCTGGGAAAATGTCAGTTATGATAAGCGTGAGGAACTTCATGTTTCTTGTAGTTGCTCGTTATTTGAAACAGACGGTATCCTATGTAGACATATTCTGTGTATCTTGTGGCGTAATCATGTTACACATATACCGGAATCATATATACTTCAGAGATGGAGGTTGGATGCTCGTTACAAAAACGTTGCAATTGAAAATGACATGAAGCCTTTTCCCAGTCAAGGCACTCCACGGACGGCTAGATTGTGGACAATTCGTTCAAAATTTAATGCAATTCTTGACATGGTCGCTGATTCTGATATCCATCTTTCAAATTTGGAGGCAATTTTGAAAAATTTTGCCGAAGAAACCACTAGAGAATACAGAGCCATGTCAGGAAATGATCATTCATCACAGCCTAAAACTACAGTTGGTTCCAGTGGTTCTGTTGTCATATTGCGAGATGGTGAAGAATTGAATATACGTGATCCAATTGGTTCTGTACCAACTAAGGGGAGGCCTAGAGCTGCATCCAGACTTAAGTCTGGTTTTGAAGTTCTATATATCAGAAGGAAGTTAAGCATCGAAGATGTGGTAACTGCCAAGAGCTGGGCCATTACAGGACTGGTTGTCCGTTACTGGTATTACATTAAACCCTTCAATCATTTTTTTATAATGATGTATCTTTAAAATTCTTACTATTTTCTTTTTAATGGCAGAAGAAGTAGGTTTTGGGTTGCCTCCATCTTGAAGGAACAAAGACTTCAATTTTCATGAAGTGCGACCAGGGTCGCACAGTGTAGAGAGATTCATGTCGCAGTCTGCCACTGGCGTGACATTATAATTAGATATATTATCATTCTTTGATTTCTACTGTATTATTTTTGTAAGTAGTTGTACTTTAAAGTTTTACTGCTACAAAATTCTCCTATATAGTTCACTTTTTGTGTATATAATGTAGACAGAGACTTTGGTCGCAGTGTACATGGTTAATTACGACCAAGGTCGCAATGTTGTTATTGATAAAGAGGGCCAGCAACTGCAATCTAGGGTCGCAGTACAATGACTGCGACTTAGGTCGTAATACGTTAGGTAGGTGTTTCCTTTATATTAACACGCATAGCGACCAAGGTCGCATTGTTGTTGTTGATTATATTAACACGCATAGCGACCAAGGTCGCATTGTTGTTGTTGATTAAATCTAAAGACCATCAACTGCGACCAAGGTCGCAGTGTGTTTTATTAAGACTGCGGCCAGCAACTGCGACCAAAGTCGCAACCTTCATTTTAAAATTTTATATACATGTGAAATAATATAATTATTAACTGCGTTGTTGGTCGCAGTATATTCGTTTAGCGTAAACATCAATAAAGACTATTAGTAAAATATTTAAAATGAAGGTTTGTAACAATTGTACAGCATTTCAACCAAGACATAGTAGTAAAAACTGTAATTCACTCAATTAACCTTAGAAAACAGAGTTATATATATTGGGAAAAAAAAACAAAATACAAATTTAAACTTCTAATCCTCGTCATCACCATGATAATCAGATTTGTCGTCAAGTGTATGACTGCTTTCGTCTTCCGTATCGCTTTCCGTCCCTTCCACCTCTTCGACGACAATCCCCTCTTCGCTTTCTTCCTCTTCATTGATGTATTTTGGTTCATCAATGAACTCCTAGAACGGGTCGTCTGTATCAAGCTCATCCTCTGACCCGTAGCGAGACATATCTTCAAAACTATACATCCAATCATCATTAGATGATTGGCTTCTTTCCGGTGAAGACTGTGGAGAAGACATTTTTGGAATATAATTCCGAACAGTGAGAGTAACGAGTTTCAGCAAAAATAATTTAGTATGTTTATAATCCTGTCCTGATGACCCTTTATATATTTTAATCCTGGAATTCCAAAGGTTTAAGCTCTCGAACCACGTGAATATCTCCCAAATTTATTTTCTACCTTTTCCCAAAAATTGTATACTTTCTAGGTGACTGTTCAGTTATTCAAAACAGTTTAAAAGTTAATACACTCTAACTTTAAATTACTTTGAACTCCAAAAATAGTTCATTATTGCGACCATAGTCGCATTAAGAACTGATAAACGATTAAGTAACTGCGACCATGATCGCTGTCTCGATTAAAGTATCGCCGTATAAGAAAACGCTGTAACTCAAACAGGTCATTACTGCGACTTTGGTCGCAATACAATTACTGAACGCATGTTTGTTTCTATCATCAGTACGCAATAGTAAAATCCAAGTTGTAACAAATGTAGATTGGAAATAATCAATGGAACTTATAATAAATAAATGTATATAAATGTTTATAAATTAAATTAATAAAAGAAAAATTATTCAATGAATTGCAATTGCAATTATTTTTACATTTATAAAATAAAAAATTGTGCTATATCAATAAATTGTCAACTGTTAGTCATTAAATACTGTCCTTCGTATAATTTCTGTTTCTTCATCCCAACTCTTCTCTTTATCTGCAAGTATCATGTATGCAAGCTCACTTCTTAGTCTCTGTACATCAGCATCCGTAACAGTATCAACAGCTGCTGGACTACCAGACGCTATCCTTCCATGTACTTGCATACATATACAGCGCAATCAACACTGAAATTTCCATAGAGTAATCATTAAATGAAATTAGATTTTTGTACTAAAAAAAGGTAGAAAATATGAAAGGTAAGGAGATGTCAAAAATTTATATACCTGTTTGCTTGTTGGGGCATCTTGTGTATTTTATATTTATTTTTCTCATTAATTTATTAAAATCAATCTCAAAAATCTGTAATAGTCTTTCTTTCTGCAATGTCAATAGGAAAAAAATTAGTATTAATCAAATTAAATGCAAGTTTCCAGTTTTCCTCCTCTTCCATTCTCCTCCTCTTCCATTCTCCTCTTTTCCTTCTCCTTCTCCTCCAGTTCTCTCCTCCTCTCCTCTTTTTCCTTCTCTTCTTCCAATCTTCTTCTCTCATGCTACTCCTCTTCCCTCTTCTTCTCCTTCTCCTTCTCCGCAGCAGCGGCTGCTCTCAGCAGCTCTTGTTCTTCTTTTTCTTTCACTTTTAATTTCGTCTGCTGCCTTTTTAGTTTTTTTTCCTCTCTTTTTTCTCTCCTTTTATTTTTAATTCAGCCTTGAGTCTGCTCTCAGTCTTCATTTTTTCAATTTTTTTTCAAGCTGAGAAACATATTCTCTCAAGTGCTGATTTTGAGACCTCAACTCTTTTATCTCTTCAGCTTGATCATCCGGTGGCAAATAACCTGTAAAAGATGGTTCTTGCTCACTCGTTTCATCAGCCGCTTCTGGCTCATTTTCCGCCGGGATGTCAGCTTCATTATATGTATGGCCTTCTTCTTCTTCTTCTTCTTCATTTTCTTCTTCATCTTCTGCTTCTTCTTCTTCCTCCTCCTCTTCCCCTTCAACAGGAAGGCCAACCATATTTTTTTAGCATTAGAGATGTTGGCCATTCGACTCAAAATCTGAAAATAAACAGAAAATGGTAAGTTTAAAATAAAACAATAAAATAATTATACTGCGACCATGGTCGCAGTTTATTTATTCAGTATTTATGATAAGAATGCGACCATGGTCGCAGTATGTTTGTCCTGCACAAATTTATCTACCAAGACATGCAGCTCAACACTGCGACCATGGTCGCATTTCATGTAAAAGGAATTTTCAGGAGAATGCGACCATGGTCGCCTAATGTTTGTCAGGCACAAAACGAATTGCGAAAAGTGCAGCTCAATACTGCGACTATGGTCGCATTTTATTTGTACTGCACATAAAAAGAAGTCTAACTTACAATATTCCTGTCAATCTCATTTAGATCAACTTCAAGTAGAGATCTGCTAATATTTTGGAGGTCCCATCTTACTGGGCGTGGGGTTATGTCCTCCAAACCAGACCTCGGCTCAAAAATAGGAGCCCTCTCACATAGCCAATACTGCAAAAATGGAAAATTAAATTAGTTTACACAAATTTTCACAATTTTTTGGGTAAATTTCATACAATGTTGGCCAAATATGAGATTTGTACGTACAATAATTTGCACGGAGCATCCTTGCAGCTCGTACGTGGTGTGCCTGAAGATGTCCATTGACTCAATCAGGAATTGCCAAACAGTTTTAGCCCAGCATATTGTCCTCATCAGCTGCATATTGGCAATCTGTTCCACAATGTACCACGGCACCGTGCATTTACTGTCAGAGAAGAAAAGAGTGACTGACATGTATAAGATGATTAATGTGGTAAAGTCTTGAGCTGCAAGTCTTTGTATGTCTCTTATAATTTCATTTAAAGTCACTTGCTGCTCAAGCTGTTCATCCTGTGTCACATCTAATTCACCCCTCATCCTTTTCTTGACCAGAAGATCGTCCAAAGCCTCTTCAATAGATACTTTTGTGATCTTCTTTATATCGGAGAAATAATATTTTATAACCCCTCTGTCTTTCATCGTACATGTCTTATTCATAACAAAATCTGCCCCACTGATAGGTAGGCCAAAAGTGAGGGCAACATTCTCCACTGTTAATTCAATTTGTTTGCCCCCAATTCTAAAGGTCCTTGTATCCCTATCATACTTGTCTAAAATCCTCAGTACCGTAACGTTTGATTTTAGTGCCTTTTCACCCCCAAATTCCTCATTATAGAAGGCCATGAAGATTGGACCAAATGGGGTATTCTTGATCGCCTCTACGAAATCTGCCTGAATGTACTTTTTAAATTTCTTGATGAACTCGCACATAGGTTTTAGGTTTGATCTCAGTGGACGAACCTTAATCTGTTGTTTACCTATAGATGAAGAAAAATTAAAAAATTTAGACCAATGATTATTTATAAATTATAAGTGAGTAAAAAGCATATTATTTTTAATAAACTGCGACCAAGGTCGCAGTTATCTACAGTGCAAACATAAAGAAATGCGACCCGGGTCGACACTACGACCAAGGTCGCAGTCATCTACAGTGCAAACACAAACTACTGCGACCCTGGTCTACACTGCGACCCAGGTCGCATAAGACTACAGTTCGAACACAAACTGTTACAGTGATTCTGGTCGACACTGCGACCAAGGTCGCAGTTATCTACAGTGCAAACATAAAGAAATGCGACCAGGGTATACACGGCGACGAAGGTCGCATAAGTCTACAGTGCAAAAATAAACAACTGCGACCCAGGAATGATGAAACAAATGACGTTAAATACACTGCGACCATGGTCGCAAAACACTACATAAATATTGAAACAACTGCGACCCGATGTCTTCAGTATGTTAAAAAAAAGGAAGTTTCATATACTGCGACCAGCGTCGCATTCGTCAAATTTGAAAAGTCCCAAAAAAAAAAAATCCTGAGACACACAGATTTGAAAACAAAATTTTAACAACTGCGACCGAGGTCGACATAAAGTGTATGAAAATAATTAGATTTAAAAAAATATTATCAAGGTCGCATACATATAAATCACTTTTTCGAAAATACTGCGAGAAACTAAAAAATAGAATGAAATGAAAAAAACTTGAAAAAAATACACCTTTATCTTTGTGTTACAAATTTTTAAATTTAAAAATTTATTCGTCCTCTAAAGTTTAAAAATCTCTTTCTTATGTGCGAACATGGTCCAAAGATTTTAAAAAAAAAATAAAAAAGACTCAGACGGAAATAAATCTGAAAAAAATTATAACAATTAAAATACCAAACTCTACAAATTTTTGAAAAATATCTTTTTTCTATTACCTTTTTCGGCGGATGATTTCTTTGGCGCCATGTGTTGCAAATATATTTTTAAAAAAACGGATCAATTTATGAAACAAAAGAACTAATTGGATCAAAATGATCGGGTGAAATTTTAGAGATGAAAATTTTTGGGAAAGACAACTTTTTTACATAAGGTAAAAAGATGTAACCGAGGGTATTTTCGGAAGATGCATTGTTGAGGTGACTGACATTAAATTGGGCGGGATTTTTCATCTTTTTGTCCGCCAAAATTTATGGCAGGTGTGTGGCTATGATGTAGCCACGTCCTCCCGGCTGAGAAACTCTCTCAGCCTGTCGGCTGAGGTACAGTAACCCCTATATATATATATAGAGATAGACTTGTATCCTTTCAAAAGGATTTGATCCCGGATCCTTCCCACTCAAATTCAACCCTCCAACATTCGAATACAAGATCCACTCCGTTGAAGTTGATCTATACTATTTAAAGTATCTATAAACCAAAATCAAGTATTTTAAATACTTTTTTGCCCATCCATCAAGTAGGGGAAAAACGGACGGCCTAAATAGTGAGTTGGTTAGTTTAACGGTGTAGAACATTTGAAATCTAACAAAAATTAGTTTATAGGAGTTTTTAAATGTTTAGATCATAATGAAATGGCCGGATCGAGAATTTGTATGTCTAAAGACATAGATCTAACCAACTCACTACTTTCGGCCGTCCATTTTGCGTCGCTTGATGGATGGGCAAAAAGTATTTAAAACACTTGATTTTTGTTTATAGATACTTGAAATAGTATAGATCAACTTCAACGGAGTGGATCTTGTATTCGAATGTTGGAGGGTTGATTTTGAGTAGGAAGGATCCGGGAGCAAATCCTTTTGAAAGGATACAAGTCTATCACTCTCTCTCTCTCTCTCTCTCTATATATTATATATATATATATATATATATATAATATATATATATTCTCTGAGAGAAATGTAAATCAGCTGACACAGGAGGTAACTCCCTCCTATGTCGCACTCAAAAATCGTATTTTCTGAGTGAATTTTCAAGATCCGACCGCACATTATCATCTTCATATTCTAAGATATACATATATAAAAAATCAAGTGATTTGAAGTTCGTTTACTTATTGATCTAATCGTTCCATTTTGTTATATTGTTAAAAAACCGTTAATGTTTGAACCTAAAGAAAATGGAGTAAATAAACTTCAAATCACTTGATTTTTTATATGTGTATATCTTAAAGTATGAAGATGATATTGTGCGGTCGGATCTTGAAAATTCACTTGGGAAATTGATTTTTGAGTGCGACATAGGAGGGAGTTGCCTCCTGTGCCAGCTGATTACATTTCTCTCTCTCTCCTCTCTCTCTCTCTCTTCTCTCTCTCTCTCTATATATATATATATATATATATATATATATATATATTATATATATATATATATATATATATATATATTGAAATAAACAGAACCCATTCTTTTCTTTACATGGTATTAGAGCCAGTCTGGCTTCTTCCGATTTATCCAGCTCTACCTCTGTAGCTATAGAAAAATCTTCTCTCCTTCCCACTGTAAAGAATATCAGCCAGATATTCCTATAAAAACTAGCCTCCTCTCTCAATTATCTTCTCTGGAAAGCACATGTTCTTCCTGTTTTGAGGTCGCATGGTCTCCTAGGATTCATTGACGGGTCCCTTCCATGTCCATCTTCTATAAAATTGATAGATGATCAACGGTGCCAGATTCGTCGTTTCCTAATTGGATTTGGCTGGATCAGAAGGTCTTTGCCTGGCTGCTCGCTTCCTTGTCAGAAGGCGTTTTAACTTCGGTAATTCATGGTGAATCTACTCAACAAGTGTGTGACACTTTGGAGCAGTTGTATGGCACCCATTCTCGTGGACGTGTCTCTCAGATGAAGACATAATTACAGTCTCTTTTGAAGGGATCCATGAGTATTGCTGATTGTACTCAAAAAGCAAAGGGTCTCGCTCTTGCTCTTGCCACTGCCGGTAAGAACATTGTTGATGATGATCCTGTGGACTGGATATTTCGTGGCCTCGGCTCCGAATATGACCCAATCATTGTTGATGTGAACACCATGAAGGTAATACTTCCTTCACTTGATGAAGTAATTTTTTTTATTACTTGACTTTGAATTGTGACTTGCCCATGTTCTTCCTGGTGGTGATTCTACTATTGCATTCTACTCTCACTCCACGCCAATTTCCAACCCTGGTGGAGGTCGTCGATAAGGTCGTGGCGGCGGGTGAACTGCAACCAAATTGGTCGTAGGACTCGTAGAGGGAACTCCCGCGCTGCAAGCAGCCTCCTCTCGTGGTCGCGGTGGTCGGGGCCGTGGGCGTGGAACTTTGAAATCTACTGCGTTGTCACACGAATCACATGTTTATAATGCGATTTCCCGAATCATAAGGCTGACATCTATCTTGCTACTGAAGTTGGCAATTCTCCCCCGCTTCACTCATTTGCTGCCATGCAAATTGCTGACCAGTATGAAACAGATTGGTTTCCTGACACTGGAGTGAGTCACCATATGACTGCAAATGCTACTCTCTCTCCAAGGTATGCATCATTATTCTGGTTCTTCTAACGAGGTTGTTGGAATGGTGCTGGATTTCCCATTTCTCAAATTGGTGATTTCTCCCTCTCCTCATAATGGCTTATTTTTAAATCGGGTTCTGGTGGTGCCCCTGTTAAGAATCTGTTATCTGTTTCTCAATTTTTCGCTGATAATAATTGTTATTTTATCTTCAATGCATATGGTTTTGTTGTGAAGTATCAAACGACCGGGAGAATGTTGCTTAAAGGCACTTGTAGAGATGACCTTCATCAAATTCCATTGGCATCTAGCAAAGAATTGGCAGTTATTTGCGTAGCAAATAAAGACCCTTCTATTTGAGCGACGTGTGCAGCATTATCGTCAAATAATACTGTTGGATCTTTGTTGACTGGTAATCCACAAGTTGCTTGGGTGTGTTGAGTTACAGACCTTAGCTATACACATTCTCGACTTCTCTCATGAGTGCTATGACTTCAGCATGATTAGAAGAAGTGGACAATAAGTGTCTGTGAACGCCAAGAGATCGCTGTACCTCCACATGCGAACACATATCTTGTTGAGACTTGGTTTTATGTGGATCTGAAAAGTACCTGCATTTGCATAACCAATTATTTCTTGTTTTGATCCTATGGAATAAAACAAACCGAAATTAGTTGTTTCTCGAAAATAATGAAATACATGTTTAATACCAATCCAATGTCTCCGTCTAGGAGATGAGCTAAAATTTGTTAGTAAATTAGTAACAAATGATATGTCTGGTCGGGTACAATTAGTCAGATACATAAGAGCTCCAATTGCACTTAGGTATGGTACTTCAGGACCAAGAATCTCTTCATTATCTTCGCGAAGGCGAAATGGATCTTTTTTCACATTCAATGATCTAACAACTATTTGAGTCCTTAAAGATTTTGCTTTATCTATGCTAAAGCATTTCAAGACCTTTTCAGTATAATTTAATTGATGTAAAAGTATTCCACTTTGAAAGTGCTCAATCTGTAAACCAATACAGTATTTGGTTTCCCCAAGGTCTTTTATTTCAAATTCATTCTTTAAATACTTCATTACTTCTAGGATTTCTTTATGAGTCCCAATGATGTTTAAATCATCAATGTATACAACAATGATAATGAATCCGGATGTTGTTTCTTTATAAAAACACATGGGCCTATAAGATTATTCGCATATTCTTCTTTTAAAAATACTCGCTCAAGCGATTATATCACACGCGGCCCTGATTGTTTAAACCCATATAACGATCTTTATAATTTGATCGAATATAACTTTGGGTTTTGAACTTAATGCTTCAAGCATCTTAAATCCTTTAGGAATTTTCATAGAAATATCGATATCAAGCGCACATATAAAATAAGCTGTAACAACATCCATAAGACGCATTTCTAAATTTTTAGAAACTGCTAGGCTGATTAAATATATAAACGTAATTGCATTTATTATTAGAGAATACGTTTCTTCATAATCAATTTCAGGTCTTTGTAAAAAATCTTGAGCAACAAGTCGAGCTTTGTACCTCACAATCTCGTTTTTCTCGTTGCGTTTTCACAAAAACTCATTTGTATCCTACTGGTCTCATAGCTTCAGGCGTGAGTATAATAGGTCCAAATACTTTACGCTTATTAAGCAAATTCAATTCAGCATTATAACATCTTTTAATTTTGTCCTATCATGTCTATTCTGACAATCAGTGACAGATCTTGCTTCATGATCCTCACTTCCGTTAATAATATCACATGCTACGGAATAAGAAAATATTTCATCCATATTTTTTATCTTATTCGATTTCATAATCTCCTGTATTGACAAATTAATAGAGATCTCATGATTTTTTATGCCTACAGATTTTTTCATTTCTTGATTTATATTCTGGAACACATTCTTTCATTGGGGTCATCATACTTATCTGCTCTTTTTCTTTTTAGAGAATTTTTATCTTTGAAACCAATTAGTCTACCATACTTCAGACGTGTCTTAGACTCATTAGCGACTCCATTCTCGAATTGTCCTTTTGGGATTTCAATCTGATCAGGAGCATTTACAGCTGATATGTATGATTTAGTCACTTTTATTCGATTAGTGAACGCATCTGGCAATTGATTTGCTATTTCTTGTAAATGCATAATCTTTTGCACTTCTGACTCACATTATTTTGTGTGAGGATCAAGTGCAATAAAGATGATTCATTTCATGTAATCTCTTTCTCCAGTTGTTTCTTTTCTTCCCCTAATGCTGGGAAAATTGTCTTATTGAAATGGCAATCGGCAAACCGAGCCTTAAAAACATCACCGGTTTTAGGCTCAAGATATCTTATAATAAAAGGAGATTCATATCCGACATATATTCCTAGTCTTCTTTAAGAACCCATCTTTGTATGTTGTGGTGAAGCAACCGTACATATACCACACAACCAAAAATTTTAAGATGGAAAATATTTGGTTCTTGACCAAATGCTAATTATAGAAAGAAAACTCATGATATGCACTTGGTCTGATGCAAATTAATGCTGCAACATGTAAAATTGCATGACCCCATATAGAAATAGGAAGTTTTATTCTCATTATTAATGGTCTAGCAATAAGTTAAAGGCGCTTAATCAGTGATTTAGTCAAACCATTTTGTGTATGTACATGGGTAACATGACGCTCAACAGCTATCCCAATTGACATATAATAATCATTAAAGGTATGAGACGTCAACTCACTAGCATTATTGAGGCTAACTAACTTTCTTGATTGTATAATCAGAAAATTGTGCTTGTAATCTATTATCTGAGAAAAAAATCTCGCAAATGTCACATTGCGAGTTGATATAGACAAACATGTGACCATCTACTAGAGGCATCTATCAATGCCATAAAGTATCGAAATAGTCCACACAGTGGGTGTATAGGCCCATATATATCACCTTAGATACGTTCAAGAAATGTGGGTGATTCAGTTTTTATTTTAGCTGTTGATGGTCTCATGATTAATTTTCCTAGAGAACGAGCCTCACATGGAATTTTACTAGTTTGAATGATCTTCTGACCCTTTAATATATGTCCATGTGAATTCTCAGTAATTCTTCACATCATTATTGAACCAAGACGATCTAAACGGTCATGCCACAGAGTTAATATCTCTGTATCTTTTTTAACTACCATTTGCGACTCTATCACATTATATATGTGTAATGCAAACCTGAGAAAGCTTTGGTAGTTTTTCTAATATGTACTTCTTTTCTGATACATAAGTAGTAAGATACATATACTTCATATTTCTTTCAGTTGCAGACTGAGTATCATATCTATGAAATATATATCATTAAAATTCAACACAATTTCTTTTGAAATTTGGTGAAAACAAGTGTATTTTATGAAAACTTTGTTCCATTTGCAATATAAAGCTGGTTTTACCAGTTCCTTCAATTAAGTCTACAAGACCTGATATTGTATTGATAATTGCTTTTGTTGGTTTTAAATCGGAGAAGTACCTTTTATATTCGAGAATAGTGTGTATTATACCACTATCTGGTATCCAAATATCTCCAGTTTTGGTCTTGACTTCATCTTTAGAATAATCCATATCAAACTTCATGCAAAATAAATCATTTGACGCGAATAAAATTTTAAACATATTGTTATAAATGAAATATTACATTCAAAGATAAATTTGACAATTGCAAATAACATAACATGGTAATACAATCATATATCTAATTATCACCAGTATCCATAAAATCACGATGGGTTGAAAGATCAGCAAAATCATCAGTAAAATCTGAAGTATCAAGATGAATTGAATCATCCATAGGGTCATCATGTTCAGTGAAATTCACTTTCTTTTCTTTTCCTTTCAAGGATGTCTTGTAAACTTACAAAGGTGCTCCGGTGTTCGACACACTCGAGTCCAGTGCCCTTTGGAGCCACATTTATAACAGGAATTTTTAGGATTCCGAAGAGAATTTTTACGAACATCTTTTTCTTTATCATGTCTTTCTACATGATGCTTCTTGTAGATCGCGTTGTTTTGTGAAGGGTTGTAAAAATCACTTCGACCGCGTCCACAGCCACGTTCATGATTATTCTCGTTTATAATTTTTAGAAAATGCAGCATTTGCTTCTGAAATGCTGCTGAACCTGTAGGACGAGATGATGATTTTTGATCAAAAATTCATTATTCTTCTCTACCACAAGAAGAGATGAAATTAATTCAGAAAATTTCTTTAAAACCACGCAACCGATATTATTGTTACAGTGTTATATTAGATGCATGAAATATGGAGTAAGTTTTCTCTAGCATTTCTTCATCTGTGATATCGCTCCACAGAATTTCAATTGGGATACTATTCTGAACATTGCAGAGTTATAATCACTGACTTTCTTGAAGTTTTGGAAGCACAAAACATTCTATTCATCATGTGAAGTAGGGAGCACAACTTCTTTTTGATAATCAAATCTTTCTTTGAGATCTTTTCACAAGGCACTTGGGTCTTTTACTGTGAGATATTCACATTTTAAACATTCATCAAGATGTCTGCAGATAAAGTTCGTCGCTTTTGTCTTATTTTGCGATGACGTAGAGTTCATCTCTTTTATAGTTTTAGTGGGATCTATTGACTCGAGATGCATTTCTATGTCAATAACCCAAAACATATAATTCCTTCCCGTGATATCAAGTGGAACAAACTCAAGTTTTGCAAAGTTTGACATGGTGATAATTATAACAAAATACAAAAATAATTAGGATCACAATATTTTATTTCACAACAAAATAGTAAAACTTACATTTCAATCATAATAGCGACAAACAAAAGAGGAAAGATGAACATTAAAATTACAAGGTTCAAGTGAAAGTCACTTGGATACATATCTACAATAAAAAGGATAATAGTATTGATGATGACGACAACAATAATAAATTTCAAAAATAGACTAAACATCTTGCGAAATTTTTGACTAAAACGCTTGTGAAGATAATGAAAAAAATTGAGAATGAAGAGAGATTGAGAAGTGAGTTATGTGTTTAAGAATTCACCAATTTATAGAGTAATAACTAGCTGTTTATTACTGTTTATAGCCGTTGGAGGAAAGAGAAAAAAATAATTTAGATTTAATACAATTAAATATTATAATAAAGAATATGATAAGATAAATGCATTGTTTTACATATATTTATGAGTTATAATATAGGCACACCACTCTACTTGGTGGTGTGTTTACATACATAATTAATGAAGCAATAAATAAGAAATAAATATCGGCACACCACGCTACTCAGTAAACCTTTTAGTGCGTGTTTATACAGATATAAATAGCAGAACAATAAAATATATAATACTGATAATTTAGGGTTTATTCCACGCAAACATCAATTGAGATATTAGTAAAGATAATAATAAGAAATATTATTAGTTTATCATAATCACATCACTTACTATAAATAACTGACAGAGCCTCCTTTCATATATAATAGTGGTGTTATATTAATATAATTAATATAATAATCTAATTTTATAATTATATCATATTATTATAAATAGATGAGAAGACCTCCTTTCATATTTACGAAGCCGTGTGCTTCAGCCTAACAACGCAGCCCAAATTTGAGCTTGTTAGCTCCATTTTCAAATTTTGTTACTACTTGCGGTACAAGCAACGCGTCCCCGCCACAAACGCCAGACTGACGTAATCGCATGGGACCCCACCGTAAGAAGCCAACCAGAGCCTTCTTTTCTCCGCGCAATCCTTGTCCTACTCTGCAGCTGCGAGGAAACGTACCGCTCGAGGACTCTTCCTGTGGCCTTTAAATATCCTCTCCCCCCGAAACTTCTTCCCTCTTTTTTTCATCGCCGACTTTTCTCCCTCTCATGAAACCCTAGCCAGGGCTGCCGTCGCCTTCGTCGTCTTTCGCGTTGATTTCCGGCGCTAATTCCTTCCAAAACCCTGGATCTTGATCGGGACCGCTCCGATCTCTGGGCTCTCTCGGCGATCCATCGCGATCTCTCAGAGATTTTGGGGCTAGCGATCGCCGGAAGCTATGTCTCGGTGCTTTCTTACCCACCGCCGAATTATCGCCGGGAGGAGAAGTCTCTGGCAGAATCGATTAAGGTTTGTTGAGCATCATTTGCGCTGCAATTGATTTCTTGCGTTTGTGCTCGACTTCCTTTGATTGATCGCTCCTCTGGTGGCTGCTCTTTATGTGAAAAAAAAAAAATAGTAACAAAGAAATCGACCAAATCTGTGATTATCCAAATCATAGAAATCTATGAAGCTGTATATAATAGCATGTATATAGAATCAAGGGGTCTGTTAGTGTTGTATCATTGTACATATGGATGAGATCTTGATTAGTTTCTAGATGGGACTGACAGTGGTGGATTTTTATTAGATTGTACATGTGAATGCCTTTAATTTCGATGTGTATTGTGTGGCTGATTTGGGTTATTGGTAACAAGGTTTCCGGATTTACCCATTGATTAGTTTTTGTCAGAGTATTGATGAGCCCTTGTTGATGTTGAGTCGTAGATGTAGAGAGAAATTCTAAGTTTCATGTTGTTTGAGGATGTTTTGCTCTTTGGTAATGTTTTTTATGTCTTTTTTTTGATTTAGAGTGATTGATGTATCTTCTTATTGATGTTGTATGTGACTCTTGGATTAATGTAGGATCCTTTATAGCAAGATTCACCATTAATTTATTGTGATCAATATATCTTGGAGTTGTTAATTGTAGCACGCTTGGATTATAGCAGCCTTTTCAGAGAGATTTACCATTGATTTAGCATAACTGACATATTTTGGAGTTGATGATGATGGTGCGTGCCATTCATGGATTAATGAAGGCGCCTTTTCAGAGAGATTGGTTTCCTTGGGTATTTAGATTCTATATTGGACCCCTTTCACGCAGATGAGTCAGATGAATTTACTATTAGAATATTCCTTGTCTGGCTTAGTTTTGATTCTGAATGTTTAAAGTTCCATTTGATAACATATGATTTTGATGGTCAGGGAGATCTATTTGCTTGGTTACCTTCTTAGCTCTTAGATAAAAGATTCGAGTTGGATAGGAAATGACTACATCAGTACTTTCAATGATATTTATCCAAAAATAGGGAGGTGAAATCAAAGTAAATTGTGGTATCAATTCATAAAAAAATTACAGGATATATATAATTCGGAACTAATTAAAGTCGATTGGTAACATTTATCAAAAGTAGATTAGTGACATCTGTACTTTGTGGAAATTTCAGCAAGAGAAAAAAAAAAACCAGTGTTATAACCTTTTAAGGTTTATCTGGGTAATGGAGAGGCACTTTTAGTGGAATACATGGTTCTAATACATGTTAGTTCTACTACTTCCAAATAACTAAAATTAAGGTCTGGATTGATTGGGTTGCCTCAATCCAGTTATTTTTTTTTCTATATTAACAAGGTTCCAGTGGTTAGCTATTCTATTTATGTCATTTTGTATCTTGAATTAACTTTAACACTATCCCACTTGTTGTACTTTGGTTGCCAAGCATGAGGAGTAAATGGCTGGGATCTTCATGTATTTCCCCCATCTTTTATCCAAAAAGATTTTGAATAACTATTGGGTTTTGGTATAGGATTTCCCTCTTTCATCTGTTGTTTGACTTGACATATCTTTATGTAAAACATGCGGGGAAAGAAAAGAAACCTTATTCTTGTCAATTATTTAAGGTTTATGCAATTCTTTTTTTATCACATATCTATCCCTCTTGAGTATCAAAATCCTAGTAGATTTTGTTACTGCTTTTGTGGCGGAAACATAACGGGAGTTATCTCATACTTTAATTGTTGTGTTGTCTGATGGTACATAATGAACCAAGAAGATGGATCATTTCAAAAACATATCTAGCCTACCATCAAGTACTAATATACACTTAGTTTCTTGCACGAAATTATGTGGCACATTAGTTATTTTTCAAAGAAAAATATATCTGATGTAATGGTATCTTCATTACTGTATGTAGAGGTAAATTTAATGAGAAAATTTATCTACACTCAAATTTGTAAGAGAGGGAGTAAAACAATGCAAAGATCAGAAAATTTACGTAAAAAATCCGCAAAGGGAAAAAACCATGGTGCCAAGAGAGATTTCACTAAGTCAAAAGGATTACAATGGGCTCTTCACACTCTGTTACAGATTTAATTCTTTAGGGTCCGATCCCTCTAGGGTCCCCCTTGTTTGACGTAGGTCCAGGTGTATAAATACTCTGCATGGCCGCAATCAAAAGTTCAAATATTATTAATCTCCATAACTGTAAGATTTGCACATTGGGAGTTCTTCATAATTGCTCAGATTATACTCTTGATTATTAGGAGTTATTTTTGCTGTCATTTGTAATTGTCCGCGCTGGAGCAGGGGCTATTGCAATGTTCAAAATGTGGGATGAACTGGCGATTTAACTGACTCAGTGAATTAAGGGATTCTTACTTGCTGAATTGAAAGTGAAAATCAATGAGGTCGATTGCTATAGTTGTCTTGCTCGGAGCGGGAGGAGTTGCCTCAGGAACGACTGAGTGGTGCTCAAGAAGGTGCTCAGAAAATGAGAGTTCTCGAGGTAGTTGTGTTCTCGGAAGGGGTGACCTCGGGAATGGCGGACTGGTGCTTGGGAAAGTGATTTGCTGGCATGTCTTGTCTATTTTGAGCGGTCCTGATGAGGTGGGACACATGTCGTTATCCTGGTGTTGATCAAAATCTGACCACTATAGATGCTCTTCTGGCCTCCTCTGAGTTCCAGAGAGGATGGGAGCGGACTGGTCTCTCTTCTTGTTTTAAAAGTTGTGGTGTCCTTTGTAGAGCTTTTTGAAAGTTGAAGTGGGTGAGGACAATTGGCAAATTAAGGATCGAGATCCTGATCTCATGATGAATGAGATCATGTGGCAGTGACGGTTAATATCTGGCTGATTCGACATGCGTAAAATTCGGGTTACAAATCAACTTCTTGGAGTGATTGAGAATTTGAATAGGAGACGATCTGATTTTTTCATTTATAAATAGGGTGGATTATGGAAGAAGTTTGCTCACCTTCTCAAGAGTTCCTTGCCCTTACACTTGTTCTGATAGATAGCGATGTCGTTCTTCTTCGTCCAATGGAGAAAAGAGGGAGAGGACGAAGATGGTGGAGGTGGTTGGCGCAATACATCAGTCTTCGCGATGATCTTGTCGCAAAAATATTAGTTTTCGCGACAAGATCCCGTTGTCAGGGAAGATCAGGATGGCTCATGCTTTGACTTGATTTGCTCGTTTGATCTCCGATTAGGCCAAATCAATTCTTAGATTAGTGTTCTAAGATCTTTTCCTGGTGGTGGATGAGAGGAATGAGGGCTGTTCGGGGCAGTAGCAGAGGTAACTTGATTCCATCACCGTCTTTCATATTTTACAGTCTTCACTTCTGGCTGGATCATATCGCTCATGTCCTGGGAGACTTTTTCTTAAGGCGGGGTGTGGGAAGGAAGTATGTGGGTGCCTTGGGACATCACCGATGGAGCATTCTTTCTTCGGGAGTTCTGACCTCTTGCTCAGGATGGAGGGTCAGTGATGTGATGCCATTAGTGTCTTGTACGTCTTGGAGGAGCCTGTCTGGCTTCCTTGGAGGTGTGTTCTGGTCGGAGGGAAAATTCTTCATCTGGAAGATCTCTTATTTTTATGCAGTAATTTCCTCGGGCTTTTCTTAGGATCTACAAAAGGGTGGCATGAACAGTAGGATCGCGCACATGCGAAGCGTTCTCTGACGGGCAATTCTTTGTTTGCTTCAGCATCATGAATATATTTTGCAGGTCTGGATGAGTAGATGTGAGTTATCTGTATTTCTTTTCAAAAAATCAAATACAAATAGGTGATAGATCTTGTATTATTCTTGTTAAATGTAACCAAGTGTTTATTTGAAAAATGTTTTAAATGTCGCACATCATTTCGTTTTCAAACCCTCACCGTCACGATATCTCCACTCATTTGAAATGGCGTTTTGGAAAATGTCGGATGACATTTCGGGAAAAATTCGATATGTCGACGGGCATTTCAGGAAAAACCCAATATGTTTGTTTGTCTTGAAAGTTGGAGCAATCGAAAATTTCTACAATGGGTTAGTGAATGTATGCAAAATGTTAATGCAAGTATACTTATTCTAAACATATTTTTGTACTTTTGTATAAGTTGTGTATGTATTACCTTGATAAGAATTTTAAGATTATATTATTTAAGACATCTAGGACATATATTTGTTATCCTCCATGATGTCCGAAATTTACTAGATGATCCCGAAATATCTTCGAAATCCGACATCTGATTACGACATCTGACATTTTCCCGATCTCCTACATTAAAATACTGCATTTGAATGAATGTAATGAGAAAGCTTTATAATAAAAGCATTAATTTCTGAAATGAAAATGTTGTTTGGATTTGCCTGGTTTGTTTTACCATGACTTACATTTGGAATTGGATGCCTGTTCAGAGAGTTTGTGTTGACTCTAAGGTGTTTGGTAC